>BHFT01049009.1:0-41047 GCA_004320025.1 Laticauda laticaudata
AAGAGAAGAGAAGAGAAGAGAAGAGAAGAGAAGAGAAGAGAAGAGAAGAGAAGAGAAGAGAAGAGAAGAGAAGGACACCGGAATCCATCGGCCAAACTTTTCTCACTGCCAAAATGATGCCAAGTCAGGAACGGCACACAGGCAATCTCTACCAAAAGGATAGCCCAGATCACCTGGATCTTGTTGCACTTCCCAATGTTGTGCCAAGAGGAAGAAGCTGAGCTCTGGGCAGGGGCTTCGGTGTTTCCTGTTGAGCTCAAACAAAAAAGCCAGGGCAATCCTAAATTGCATTAACAGGGGCTGCCACAAAGGGGGGTGTCAACCTTCTTTCTAAAGCACCAGAAGGCCGGACAAAAAGCAACAGATGGAAACTGATCAAGGAGAGAAGAAACCTAGAACTAAGAAGAAATTTCCTGACAGTTAAATGGCTTGTATGTAAATATTATAAATATTTATATAAATATTGATTTTTTTTCATAGAAAAAGAGCAACTTTTACCCAAAATCAGGCAAAGGAGGCAGGCAGATTGAGTTGTTCATAGAATCACAGATTCACTTAGAGATCTGTGTTTCTGCCATCGGCTACCTGAGTGCACTGAATAATCGATGCTTCAATCCTAAGGAAGGTTCAGCTCTGCTTAAAAGCAGAGCCGAAGATCTAAAGACTAGTTAGAAAGCAAGAAATCCAACCATTTTCTGCTTTCTAGCTAATCTAAATCTTCCGGAACAGCAGAACAGCTGATGGTCAGAAAAAGGAAAAATAGCAACTTAGCAGGCAAGTTTGCCAGGTAAGGAGTGAGTGGGCGGGGAGGGAGGGCCATGTGGGCAGTGCAGCCTTGTGTTCCTGCGCAGCCTGGATTAATTGCTTTGGAGGATGCTCTGGGGGTGACATTTCTCTGTGGACAACCAAAATTTTCTTGCAGCCCACCAGTGGGCCGTGGCCCACCAGTTGGCGATCACTGGACTAGAAGACCTCCAAGGTCCCTTCCAACTCTGTGCAGTGGACCTCTCACGTGCCGAGGAAAATGGCTCTGTGTGCCACTTCCAGCACACGTGGCATAGATTCACCAACAAGAGTGTAGGTTGTCCTGCTTGAGCAGAGGGCTGGGCTAGAAGACCTCCAAGGTCCCTCCATGTCACTCTACTCTTCTCTAGTCTACTCTACTCTCCTCTGCTCTATTCTCCTCTCCTCTCCATTCCATTCCATTCCATTCCATCCCTATCTCTATTATTCCTATTCCTATTCTATTTAATCAAGATCAAGGGAGGTGCTAATACCACTCTATAAAGCCTTAAGCCCCTGTCACACTGAACCAACGGATGCAAAGAGGATGTAAAACGGACAAAAAAGCTTGCCATCTGTTGGAAAACGCGATGGCTCCGTTGTTGTACTCAATGCGTACCGTGTTTCATACGTTCTAATCTGTCAAACATCCATCTACTATTTCATCCGCTCAAAAAGTTTTGAGCTGCACCAAAACTTTTTCAGAGCAGATGAACTTTTCCGCCGTGTTATGATCTACCATCCGTGACACATGACGGGCAACACAACGTTTCTACGTCCATTGTCATGGCCGTTACACGTCCAAGTTGTATCCTTCCCGGCATCCTCTGGTGCAATCCGCGCCAATCACTATCCGCTGCACTGAAAAGGAAAGAGGGAGAAGCAAAAAGTATGCGGAATGACCACACAGCGTTAATAGCATGGACCAGAAAGTATGTAAGCGGACTGCATCCTCGTAGTCAGAAAGTCATTAAAACGGAACAACGTTCGATATATGCGGAACATATCTCGGAATATTTCGGATGTTCTGGAGAACCTTTAGAGTTATGGTGAGGACACCTGCGAGAAAACCGACATTTCTATAAAAAAGGGGGAGAGAAATCACCTGATCTCGACTTTCAGCTCCCAGGCCAGCCCCCTGCGTGTGCAGAACCTCTTCAGCCTTGGCTACTTGCTTTACCACATCATCCATTGATTCTCCACCATGGATATCGCACACTCCTTTTGGGTAGCCGCCATCATCTCCAAACACCAGAACCACAGCCTCTTCAGACTGTTTCAACACTTTTCGATGCAAAGACGAAGGAGAACGCTCCAAGAACTGTCTGCGTCGATGATGGATGGAGAAAGAGCGGAGTTGTGGACTGCAATGACAAAGCTGATGGTGGAGCTGAGAATGAAGACCCTCGATGCATTCAGCACTTCATAGAGATGCACAGCCATGTTTGACGAATTGTGCGAGCGGCTCGAGACCCAGGTTTGACCCAAGGCAAAACACCAACTTCCGTCCCAGCCTGGACCCTGGACTAAGTGGCACTGACTCTCGCGCCATCCTAGGCCTCCTGGGACCACGTACAGAAACATGCAGGGTATGCCTGGAGGGGTGCCACACAACCACCATCAGCATTGTGTCAGAGAAGGTGGTGCGAGTGCCTATCATCGAGAATAACATGGAAGGAAGCTGCCTCAGTGCCCCATCCACTGAAGAAGCTGCAGGAAAGTTGCCAGAGGCAGATGGTGTCAGAGGTGGAACTTTCCCCCACACCGAATGTGGCGTCAAACGGGAAGCCATAGAGGGAAAGCACGTGCTGCAAAGCTCCAGCAAGTCGGGGTCCCACTTATATTCAACAACTACAAGGGCTTCTCAGCATCCATCTCTTTGCATGGTTGATGCTGATTACAAGTCATGTACACTCGATGCTTCACGGCAATGGTCAGCTTCAGATGACTCCAGATTATACAACACGCCAGTTCACTCAAGGAGGGGCTGGAAAGCAACCCTCATCATGGGCTTCCCCAGATCCAGACCGCCTGCCACGACACACAAAGATGTGCCCCCTACTTGCATCTGTGGGGATGACGCCTTCTCCCTCAGAACCTAGCCTCATGAAGCCACTACACATCCAGATACCTAACCGTGAAAGAGAGGATTTCAACTACAAGGCTGTCAGGGCAAGACGGCGTGGTGAGAAGCAACGCCTTTAGGCTCTCTGCGCCAGCAGGTTCCAGCGTACTTCTCAACCACCATGCAGCCATGCCCAGCGACCCAATGGGAGCATCTGGGAAGCCATTGCTGCATCCTGCACAATCTCATGGCGCACCTGCTACCTAGTGTTGCAGAACAGGCTTTGTGGACCACCAAACAAGGCAATGAGGACATGGGAGCGCTGGGGAATGGAGGCAAGGACTAAACCCTGATAGACATCGTGGATGCTGCCAGGCCCAACAGACTTCACTGGAAGGAAGAAGCAGCGGCACCTCCTGAAACACTGGCTGCAACCCCCAGCTGGAGCATGTCGTGGCAAGACAGGAATGGTAGTGCTTACAATGGCATGCTTCCTTCAGGTCTGTCTCATCAACCATAAACGATCGAATGTCCATGTAGTGGTGGCCTTACAAGAATAGGGCATTAATAAAGGAGTTTTGGTTTATGTTGAAATGTGTGGATTCAATATTAAAATTGTTATTGATAATAAAGGGACCATACATGTGTGGCAGAGCTGGGAGGGTGGGGACATAACAGGTCCCACTAGCTTTTGCACTGGAGGTTTATGTATCCCACAGCTATCCTTACCGATCCCACAGCTATCCATCCACAAAGCTAATCTTACCCATATGCCCAATCAGGCTAATCAATTCCTACATCCCACAGCTATCGCATCCCACAGCTATCATTACCATTCCACAGCTATCCATCCCACAGCTTGCCATCCCACGCTATCCTACCCATACCCAGCAGCTATCCCTTACCCATTCCGCAGCTGTCCATCCACAGCTATCCTTACCCCATCCCACAGCTATCCATCCCACAGCCATATCCTTACCCCATCCCACACTATCGCATCCACCAGCTATCATTACCATTGCCCACACGCTTCCATCCCAACAGCTAATCCTTACCAATCCCATCTCAGCTATCATTACCTCCCCACAGCTATCCATCCCACAAGCCTATCCTTACCCATTCCACAAGCATTGCAAAGGCTTAACCCTTTTTTTTCCAAAAAGTTTACCCAACACATACTTTTAAGTCAAGAAATAAAAAATGAACGCAAGTGTGTGAAGCAAAGATACACTTTATTAATTAAAAACTGCTATGAACTTTAATTAAGAAGCAAAATGGGCCCCCCAAGTAAAGTGTCTTTAAGCAAAGATAGTTGAGGCAGGTAACAACTCAGTTCTGGCACTCTTTCAAGTCACTCTGAGGCGTGCCATATGGTCTTTCCAGGATCACAAAGGGGCCAGGACTGTGGAGGTGGCTGTTGCTGGGAAGTGCTGGTCTGAGGCGCCATTGGGGTGCTGGCCCCGAGAGTACAACAGGAGACTGGTGTGTGCAGTGAAGTCTCAGAGAGCTGACTCGCTCGCCGTGAGGTTTGAGAGGGACTTCTCCTCAAGGACCTGGGATGTGAGGCCCAACCAACTGATGAACAGGATGTTCTGAGGAAGGGCTTGGCTGTGGGTGGGAGAAGGAGGAGTGTAGTGGGGCTGTCGTGGCCTGCAGCTTGGTCAGCTGAGGCATCTGTGGCGTCTGTGCAATTCTTCGAGAACCTGGGTCTGGGAACCTGGGAAGGGCTGCCTCTGCTGTGGGAAAGTCCCTGACAATACGTGGTAGGCTTGGTAGGCGAGGGGCTGTGAAATATCCCAGTCGGAAGGGCTGTGCACAAATCGCCTGGGGTGGAGGCACAAGACCTGGATGGGGTAGCAGCAGGTTCATCTGGGGCCTGGAGGGTGGTGCAGAAGAAGCTTGTGATCCTCCCTTGCATCCGCCTGGGTATCGGCTTGGGCAGGTTCCACATGCAGGTCACTGGCCTCCACGTAGGTTGATGAAGGGCTTGCGGGGAGATGTAATATCGAAGTGGGTGGACAGCTGGAGAGGAAATCTGTGCTGGCTTTTTATTGTGTCCCTGATCTTCCAAGAGGAACAGTGTGGCTCTTTGTCCCTTTCCTGTTGCCTCTTCTGCCTGCTTCTGTGGAGGTGGAAGCTGGAGGTGGGTGTCGGGTTGGTCCTGGTGGCTGCTCTTCTTGCTCCATCTGAGACAGGGATGCCCCTCCTCCACGTCCTCATGGCATGGGGAGTGGCAGGCTGTGGGTGGGGGTCTCTGTCGTGGGCATCCTGGCCCTCCCAATGGACATGCCTGGTCACTGGGGTATCTGTCTCTGGCTGGAAGAGGATGGCCTCTCTGTGGGCTGTCTGAGGAAGAGGGTTGACAGAAGGGCTGCTCTTGGTGGCGGATTACCACCCTCCAGGGAAGCTGCACCTGCCATGACATAGGTCTCCTCTCCCGGTCAGCGGCTGATCAGCGGCCTGCCCGGATCTCTTCAGGTGCAGCTTGCCATACCAGGTGTGCATCATGACTATCCACCACCCCAGGAGGACACATGCTTGAAGTGTTGTAGCCCAGGCTTCTGCTCTGTCTCCACGCTGGCCTGCTTCCATCTTGGTGTCCGGCGATAGAGCCTCTGTGGCCCTTCCTCCACAAAGGTACTCGTTTCTCCCTCAGCCATTCCAGCACCTCCTCCTCACTGGTCCTCGAAATGGAGTACTGTTTCCTCTCCCCCTTCTCCCCTTGCTTGGCTTCTGGCCTCCTCTGGCAGGGCCTTCAGCAGCAGGACTTTTGAGGGCCTTGGGCTGGGTCGCACCACAGGGTAGCAGCAGCAGCAGGGAGAAGCACCAGCAGCACCCTGGTTCTCTTGGGTACGGGTCTCTTGCTTGGGGTTTGAGGCTTTGGAACTGGAATGAGCCTGTAAGTTTCCTTTCAACACTGTTATTCCAAATACTTCTAACTCTCGAATGCCAGCGCAGTCCTCGACATAACATCGTTTAGTGACCATTCGGAAGTTACAAACGGCATTGAAAAAAGTGATCTGTGCTACTGTCCATGTCAGTGGTTTCTGTGATGAAAAGGCTCTGTTGGTTGACATCATCATTGCCGCAGGGAACGTCCAGTGGGGTTCCTTTTTGTGCTCATGAAGTGCCACTTTTCAATGACTTACACGACCACTGCAGCATTCCAGGGTCACACTGATCTAAATCGAGATGTGGCTTGTGCAATCGGTTCAATATTTATGACAGTTTGCAGGGTTCCCTCGGATACATGAGATCGCCCTTTGCGACCTTCTCACAAGCTAAGTCAATGGGGAACCAGATTCCTTAATGTCTGTGTTTACTAACTAAAACAACGCAAGTGATTCATGGCAAGAAAGCTGGTAAAAAAATGGGGTGTTTCTGACACCAAACCCCCTTGTCCAATTAAAACAAATACGAACCAAAGGGACAGAAACCTTTTAATGATTCTCAAACAACTTGTTAAAAGCTGCTGCAAACTAGATCAACTTTGATAAGCACAGAAGCCTTGGCCAAAAAAAACTGTGCGAGGTGTTCAAAAATAACAGATAAGGTTCCGAGAATATTTACAAAACACAAGAGTCTTCAAATTACCAACTAAAGGGCCTGGTCCCACTGGGCACTTAACGGATGCAAAAGAAAGAGGCGATGTAAAATGTTAAAAAAAAGAAAAAAAGCTTGCTCCATCCATTGAAGCTTACGCTTCCATTGTTGTACTCAACTGCATACCGTGTTTATACGCTCTATCGTCGAGCATTCCATCGACGGTGTGATTTTTTTCATCCGTGCAAAAAGTTTTGAGCTGCACAAAACTTTGTGAATGGATAAACTTCCACTGTGTACGATGTAAATATCCGGTGACATACGAGCAACAATGTTCCTAATGTCTGTTATCCCTCTGTTAAACGGTCCGCTGTATCCTCTGCATCGTGTGGCAATTCCTCCCCCTCGCAAACTCACATCCGTGCAGCTGTGGCCCTGAAAACAGAAGAGGGAGGAAAGAAAACGTAACATGGAACGTCTACACAGCTTGTAGCACGGAAATAGGATGTGCAAGTGAAACGGTTTGCATTTCCGATATACACTCCAGCGCTGGCAAATCCCCTTTCTTTCCTTAGGCGTACGTGAATGCATCACTTCAATCCCACACTATGCGTCCGCTTCGTCGAAATATCTTCCCCTGGAACACCCTTCGGAGGTGTCATCCGCTTCCATCCGCTCTTCATCCCAGCTAGGGGCTCTTCCTATGACATCCGTTTAACCATTCCCACCTACATACTACCCACGTCTGTTTCTTTTCCGTTCCTGTTTTATGACAAAATTCTTCACCACTTTTTGGAGCGGATGACTAACGGATGGAACTACTCTCGGAAAATATTTTGCTTCGTCTGCTGTGTCCTTTATGCATACGTTTTGCGTCTGTCGGCCAGTGGGACCAGGCCTTAAGATACTGCAATGTACACGAAGCTCGAATTTCAAAACATCTTTGCTTCCTGCAAAGAACGTCCAATTCACAGCTCACTTTTATCCTCTTGAGGGAGGGGCCATTACCTTGCAGCCTTATTCCTGAGTCCCCCATGCTCTTGTAGCTGCTCTTTCCTGCGAGCAACCGTGCACGCATGCGCACTTGGCACAGGCTCCTTGGGAACCTCCTCATCGCTGCTGACAGCCCCCACAATCGCTGAAGGCAGCAGTCCACTCCCCAATGGTCCGGTCCCCTCACCTGAGTCCTCACTCTCCTCAGCCATCTGCACCTGCCACTGGCTAACCACAACAATGGGGGCAAAATTCACCCTAACAACTTTCTCGCTTAAAAATGGAAATTCAGTTGGGGAATATTGGGAGTTGAAGTCTACACCTCTTACAAGTTGGCAAGTTTGAATAACACTGCTGCAAATGATCAAGGATCCAGGTTACTAACCTCAGTTAATACTTGGTCCAGAAGTATCTTGGCCTCTTGGGAGACATTCCAGAGGTCCTTTTCTTCCACCATGATGGAATCCAGAAAGCCCTTCTCCAAGACCACGTCAAAGCTTCCGTCCATGAAAGTCAAGAACCGGGCATCCATTACCGCCCAATGCAAGCCCGAGCAATGGGCGTAACGGTCTCGCATGCTTGCGATGCACACAGCGGAATAATCTATGTTGGTGATGTCTGTGTATCCAAGCCGGAAAAGATCATAACTCAGAGCACTGTTCCCACAACCTGCAGAAGACACATTGGTGAGCTGGTTATTCTCAAGGATTTCCCAGCGGGCAATCGCTCAGGGATGCAAGCTGGGAGCATCAGCCACTCCAGCTCTTTAAACTTTTGTCACAGCTAAATATTTGACATCTATAAAGTCAGATATTTAATGGAATAATAGAGGGAGAGAGGGAGTGAGAGAGAGGAGAGGAAGAGAGAGAGGAGAGGGAGAAGAGAGAGGGAGAGAGAGAGGAGGAGAGGAGAGACTTTTGGCTTCATACAAGGAAAGCAGCAGAAATCTTTCTTTCTCTCCCCCAAACTCTGCCAGAAATGTGTGTTTGTGAGATTTGTCGTGATGGTGCAGCCTCTTGGAGCAGGAGGCCCAAAGACTCATTTCTGGCAGAGTTTGGGGGAGAGAAAGAAAAACTTTTGCTGCTTTCCTTGCATGCAGCCAAAAGCAGAACAAGAAAGAAGCAGAAAGAAGCAGCCTGTTAGCCAGGCCAGGTGCGTCGGGCGAGTGGGGCAAGTCCCCCCCTGCATCCTTTCCCCCCTCCCCTCACTACCTCATGTTGTTTACAATGCAAGCGATGCAAGCCTTGTGTTCCCAGAGGCCATGTGGGTGGCGCAGCCTTGTGTTCCCGTGCAGGAATATTTTCTCATGGACTACCAGTGGTCTCCGGCACACTGGTTGGCGACCACTGTTCTAGTCAACTCCCCTGTTCAAGCAAGAGACCCTATATACCAGTGGTCCCCAACCTTTTTTGTACCAGGGACCAGTTTCATGCAGAAACACTTTTTCAAGGACCGGCAAAATCAATTCTTCCCCAATAGTAAAGGGCTTCTTTACTATTTCTTTACTAAAAACATATTTTTATAAATATTTTAATCACGATTATTCAATCTTTGCGGCCTGGTACAAAATGATCCACGGACTGGTACTGGTCCAGGGCCCGATGATTGGGGACCTCTGCTATATACCATTTCAGACAATCCAATCTCCTCTTAAAAACCTCCAGTGATGAAGCTCCCATGATTTCTGAAAACAAAGCTGTTATACTGGTTAATTGTCCTCACTATTAGGAAGTTTCTCCCTAGTTCCAGGTTGCTTCTCCTCTTGATTAATTTCCATCCACTGCTTCTTGCCTTTAAGAGTTTTGGAGAATAGGATGACTCCCTCTTCTTTGTGGCAACCCCTCAAGTATCATGTCATTCCTTGTTCTTGTTTTCATTTAACTAGACATCTCTAATTCCTGCAACTGTTCTTGATATGTTTTAACCTCCAGCCCTTTAATCATCTTTGTTACTCTTCTCTGCACCTTTTCCCAAGTCTCAACATCTTTTTTATATCGTGGTGACTGGATCAAGCGTACAGGATTGCAAAAGGATCACACTGAAAAATTAGACTAGTAACACTATTCCAGATGTCAAGGAATGATTGCCAGAAATCTGGGGTCTATGGTTTGGAAAAGACAATATTTTCTACTGATATTTTAAAAGGATGCAGCATTATGTGTTACTCTGGAGGAGATCTGGCCATCTTTTATGGTAACATTTTGTACATATTATAGTAATGTATTATTAGGAAACCAACAACTATTAGTAAGTTACAAAATATAATGTAGATTCCCTCCCCCCCTTTTTTTCCCCTTGTTTTTTTTTCGTTCGTATTTTTAGTTTGTTTGAGGTTTCTCTTTTCTAATTTTTTGGGAAAAAAATAGGCTTAAAGCTTTTGTTAATTGTATAACATTTTTAGACAGGCAAGACAGACCGAAAGATATTTTAAAATTCAGGCATTTGCTCATGCCATTCCAATACTCTCATTAGTTTAACAACAAAAAAATGCTGCTAAAACACAGCTTCTGGGTTAAAAAAAACCACTAAATAAAAAGCTTTTCTACACAAGAGACTGAAATGCTCACCTCACTCTGAAATATTTGTATTTTAATTTGCACCCTAGTCTTCTGTAACATCAAGCTGTGCAAGAATTTGAATTTCAAAAATTCAACTAAGAGTGTTAAAGTCCACATTTTATTCCCATTCTGTTTCAGAACTAATCCAGAGCTGCGTAAGCAGAATATCTAGGATCTTTAAAAATAAAATAAAAACCTTTACCAGATTGTTATTTTTAATGTGACAGAAGCTTGAGAGGAACAGTATTAATTAAATGTGAGTTTCCTTTAAATGTAAAGGGACTGATATAAAATTTAGCTTTGGTTTCACATGTTATAGGTCAGTGATGAGGAAACTTTTTGTTGTGGTGTGCTGAAAACATGCATGTGCCGGCATTCACAATGCAATGCACCCCGACTCCCCTGCACATGCATGCGCAACACCCCCACCTGCTCCCTTTCCTGAACTGCACATGCGTGTGCCTCTGAGCTGGTTTTTTGGCCCATTTGAGGCCATTTTCACCCTCCCGGAGGCTCGAGAGAAACCTCTGCAGCCTCGGGAGGCCGAAAAACAGGCCTTCTGGAAATACCGGAAGTGCCCATTTTCAGCCTCCAGAGGGCTTCTGGAGCCCAGGGGAGGCTGTTTTTGCCCTCCCAGAGGCTCAAGGGAAGCCTCTGGAGCCACGAAAGGCTGAAAATTGGCGTGTTTCGGCATTTCTGGTATTTCCGGAAGGTCCATTTTTTGGCCTCCCGAGGCTGCAGAGGTTTCTCTCGAGCCTCCAGGAGGGTGAAAATAGACTCAAGTCAGCTGAAAATTAGTAAATTTGGCTGGGACTCATGTGCCCGCACAAATGACTCAGTGTGCCACCTGCCACAGGTTTGCCATCAGGGTTATAATCTGCAATCAATCTGTTAGTGACCATTTGAAGTTATGATGGACCGCCCCCCCCAAAAAAAGTACAGGCAGCCCTCAACTTACAACAATTCATTTGTTGACCATTTGAAGTGACAACAGCATTGAAGAAAGTGGCCGTTTTTCACACTTGCAACATTGCAGCATCGCCATGGTCGTGGAATCAAAGTTCAGACGCTTGACAAGTGGCTCGTATTTATGATGATTGCAGAGCCCCAGGGTCACGTGATCTCCTTTTGTGACCCTCTGATGAGCAAAGCTAACAGGAAAACCGGATTCATGTAAAAACTGTGTTACGAAACAAGCTGGAGTTAACACATTGAACAACTGTGGCCAGAAAGGTTGACAAATGGAGCAAAACTCACATTCACAACTGTCTTGATTAGCAACACAAATTTTGGGTTCAATTGCGGTCGTAAGTCGAGGGGTACATGTAGTTATGATCCAATTCTGAAGTTCCAAGGGCCACACACACCAGAGAGAGATGGAGGGATGGAGAGAGAGAGGAGAAAGAAAAGACAGAGGGAGAGAGAAAAGAGAGGAGACAGGAGAGAGAGAAGAGAGAGAGATAAAGAAGAGAAGAGAATAGAGAGAGAAAGGAGAAGAGGGAAAAGAGTGGGAGAGAAAGAGAGGAGAAAGAAGAGAAAGGGAGAGGGAGGGAGAGAGAGAGGAGAAAGAAAAGACGGAGAGAGAAAAGAGAGGAGACTGAAGAGAGAGGAGAGAGAGAAGAGAGGAGAGAGAGAAGAGAGGAGAGGAGAGAAGAGAGGGGAAGAAGAGAAGAGAAGAGAGAGAGAAAGGAGGAGAGGAGAGGGGAAAGAGTGGGAGAGAAAGAGGAGAAAGAAAAGAGAAAGAGAAAAAGAAAGGGAGAGGGAGAGAGGGAGAGAGAGGAGGGAGAGAGAGAGAGAGAGAGAGATTTGCAGTGTCCTGCAGTTATACAATCATGATTTATGTTGTTTTTGCAAAAAAAACAGTGTTTACTTTCAGCTTTGGGAAAAAACGCCCCATAGCAAGCATGGAGTTCACTTAATGACGTGTGCAAAAGGGTTGTAAAATTGGGTCCGTTTTATAGCGACCTGTTTACAGCCAGCACAACTTATTGACTGTAATGGACAAGTTCTGTTACGGTCGTAAGTTGAGGACTGCCTTTACTTTCTAGACTAGTGTATGGGTCAAGTTCATTGGCTTGGATTCATGGTTATCAAATGCTTTTCTTTAGAAAAGTTCCCAGCCTATAAAAACTTAGCATTGTCGAGGTTTATAATCTATCCTCATAGTTTTGCTTGCTTTTCTACGTGCGGGGAATATTTTTCTAAGGAAAAAGATTGAAGGAGGACAATCCAGACATAGATATAAATCGAATGAAGACACAAAAAAGAGGAAGTCAACCTATTCTCCAAAGCACCTGAGGGTAGGACAAGAAGCAACGGATGGTAACGAATCAAGGACAGACCCAACCTAGAAGTAAGGAAAAATTAATCTGTGGAACAACTTGCCTCTGGAAGTTGTAAATGCTCCAACACTGGTAATCCCAAAGATGTTTTTTCAGGAGGCAACTGGACTTTCTTGTTTTTCCTTTGAAGACATTTCGTTTCTCATCCAAGAAGCTTCTTCAGCTCTGATAGGACAGTGGGAATGGAATCCTGTCAGAGCTGAAGAAGGTTCTGGAATGAGAAGTGAAATGTCTTCAAAGAAGGAAGCCTAGTGGCCTCCTGAAAAAGCACCTTTGGGACAGCCATGACCTGGGTGACTGAGAATCTCTACAGACTTCCAACACTGGTAGTTTTAAAGAAGAGATTGGACAACCATTTGTCTGAAATGGTATATAGTTTCCTGCCCGAGGAGGGGGTTGGTCTAGAAGACCTCCCATGATCCCTTCCAACTCTTTTATTCTGTTATTAAAACAATGAACAGCCAAAACTCTGTGTCAACCCTGAAGCTGACCTGACCGAAGCCATTTTTGAAAGCTTCAGTGTTGCCACCCTGGAGCTGAGGGATAGGGAAGGAGGGATTTGAGATAGCTGGGATCTTGTAGCCAAAACAAAATACTATCTCTTGAGAACCAAGGACATTCTCACACCTGGTCAGAGGGAGGCGGAGTGATGCCACCAGGCAACACTGTGATTGGACCATGTGACTGATCGTGTTGAGGAAGTGACAAACTTTTACTTTTAATTAGATGAAAACAGTGGGAAACTTCAGAGTCGGTATTCACCAAAACTGTGCCAATATATATATACATGCGAAATACCCCTCATGCATCATCACAAAATCTCCAGAACCTACAAACTTGAAGTTTGGCACGTATGTTCCTCTTGGCTTCTATGTGCTCACTAAGAAAGGATTTTTCAAAATGACCATCAGAGCATTAGTATTTCATATTATATTATTATTAACACGCTCTGATGCTAAGGAGTTCTACTCCCCCTCCCAACCTCAAAAGATATCTGTTCCAAATGCAAAACACCAGCAGAGGAATTTCAGTTTTAGTTTGACAGCACCAAGCAGCTTTAGTACAGAACAGTTGAGCTAAGCCACGTCCAAGCTCCTTGCTGTCTCCCTCTTGCTCACACAGCAAATACTGTTTCAGTTTCCAAAGAGCCCTCAATTTTCTCACACACTGACAAGACGCTAGCCAGATGAATACCAATGGATGCTGGTAGACAGAGGTAGAATTCCCCCCCCCCACACGCCCTTAGCTCCCTCCCAAAAAACTAAGCTCGACCACATAGCTTCCCAGCGAAGCACAGGTGTGGAGCTAGTATCCAATAAAGCTATTCTTTGAGGAATCCACCTGCCTTGGGAGTTTTCCTTGATATGGGTCTATTACTTGGAACCCTGACACCCTGATCTAGGATTATTCTTCCTGGAACTCAGAAATGCCTCTGAGCATGTGCAGAGTGCAAGCATCAAATGCAGAGTGTCTTTCCTGAGAGTCTAGGAAGAGGGATTTCTCTCTCTTCCTCCTGGTTAAGCCAGGAGCTAAGAGGCATTTCTGCTTCTGCAGAATTTCTGCAGAACCCACCACCCTGCTCGCTTGCCCAATTCCAGATGTGGCTAGTTTTAAACGAATATACTCCTCAACATTTCTCTGAGAAGGTTTTATCCAAAGAAACGCGAGTGGCAGGACAGCCAAAAGAGGAAAAGAGAGAGAACGGGGCAGAGTGGGTGCTGCAGATCACAATTAACCTAATTAGTGAGGAAACAGCGGTTAATGAGTGGGTTGCAATAGGCACTTTAATTACTTTTGCAGAGAGCTTGGAAATTCATACGTCTGGCACCTTCTTGGAGGGGGAGAGACACAGAGGTCTGGCATCTAAAGAACAAGATACCTGAATCAACTTGATTCCCGATCTAAGGGATCCCCCCTGCTCACCTCCTCAAAGCTAATATGCAACCCCCACTCCAAAAAAAATAATATGCAGAAGAGAGCCGTGGTGTATACGGATTTGGAGCTGAATTTTCTTGCTTTCTGCTTTGTAACTTTCTGGTGCTCATAAGCAGGGAGAGCAGCTGGCCGATGTGGCAAACGTGTGGCTACCAAAGGACACATCAAACTGGGGAATTCCTATTACACCCCCCCCCCCCAACTAAGGAGAGATTAAAAAAAAAAAGAGGCTTAATGCACTGGGCAAAACAGGAACTGGCTAGGAGCCATCGGCCTGTGAAAACGCAGAAGCTGCAGCTTTTAGTATAATCCCCGCCACAAATTCCCTCATTTCTGGAAGACTAGAAATGATCAGAATATTTCTCTTCTGCTTTGCAAACCAAGGTTCTTTTCCGTGCTGATTCCATGTTCTGGAGCAGTGGTCACCAACTGATGGTCTGTGGACCACTGGCAGTCCACGAGAAAAT
The DNA here is from genome assembly GCA_004320025.1 of Laticauda laticaudata. Lineage (NCBI taxonomy): Eukaryota > Metazoa > Chordata > Lepidosauria > Squamata > Elapidae > Laticauda > Laticauda laticaudata. The sequence continues at coordinate 14,687 of BHFT01049009.1, forward strand.
TTTGGTGGTCAGCAGAAAAAAAGCTTGCATTTTTTAAATATTGCACTAAATCAGGGGTCCTCAAACGACGGCCCCTGGGCCAGAAATGTACAATTAACATTTATGTTGCTGCAGAGAGTCTCCCCCTTTGTAGTTTTTTTGTGTGCGTCGGAGTAGGGCAGAAACTCCAACTTGAGGTTTGCTTCAGCCTCCTGGGGTGGGGCTTTGGGTGAAGGCTGGAGGGAAGTGCAGCTGGTGGCGAAGAGCTGGAGGGCCTCATTCCAGTGGGACTGCATCGTGGCCTGGAACTGGCTGACCATCTCAGCCCACTGAGCCTCCAGGTGCCGGTACCTGGCTTTGCACACTCACAGGTCTTCCTGTCGTGGTTCACAGGGGTGACTCAGGAGTAAAACTGCAAGGTAATGGCCCCTCCCTTAAGAGATAAAAGCCAGCTGAGAAACTGGAGTTCTTTGCAGGAAGCAAATAATTTTTTGCACTCAAGCCTTGTGGATGTTCATACTTTCTTAGTTTGTATTTGGAGACACTTTGCATTTGAACTATTTCTTGGCAACTTTATCTAGTGTTTTTGGCAGCCTTGCACAACCTTGGCAAGGCTCGTTCTTATCAGAGGCAATTAGTTTGAAACAGCCTTTTAACTGGGAAGGAACAGAATTTGTAAAGAATCATTAAAAGGTCTTGCTGTTACCTCTGTTTTGTGATTGTTTCTTTGGAACAAGGTTTGGATCAGAACACTTCCCTCAGAGTTCCTGGCTCAGGAATTCTGGGAATTGAAGTCCACGGGTTGGTAAAAGGGGCCAAAGTTGCCCATCTGTAGACTAGCCCAAACGGGCTCTCTCCTCTGTAGTTAAGAAATTGGTCTAACGAACAACCGAGAATTTCTTATTCTCCCGTCTGAAACCAAAACAGATCTGATCTTGCTTAGCTTCCAAAAGCACTCCAGGTTGGAGATGTAAAATCAGCATATGCGAGTGTCTGTGGAGGCAGGGATAAAAATATCTTAATTATAATGCCACTGGCAAGGGGGGTGGGGAATCTCTGAGCCATCACTGACAACCTCTCTGTATATATATATATATATTTAAAAAATGCTTCAGGATATGATGTCTTTTAAGCTACCCATTTGATGCAAGAACAAAAGAAACATAAATTGTCCTTGTGCAAGCAATATTGTCTGATCTGGCCACCACCAAATAGGACCATTTCCAATGCTTGTATCTGGATTGGGCTCAAAACAAATCGTGGTGGATATTCAACTGATGATATTCAAATGGAGCAAAGGCGGGATTCAGCTGGTTCTGACCAGTTCTGGAGAACCGGTAGCGGAAATTTTGAATAGTTTGGAGAACTGGCAAATCCCACCTCTGACTGGCCCCACCAATCCCATCTCTTCTCTGCCTCCCAAGTCCCAGCTGATCATCTGGGTCTTCTTTTGTTTGCCTGCACAGGAGAACGGAGCTGGAAAGCAGGTTCGTGGGGTGGGGAGGGAATGGGATTTTGCAGTATCCTTCTCCTGCCACGTCCACCAAGCCACGCCCACCAAACCATGCCCATCAAGCCACAGCACACACATCAAGCCACACCCACAGAACCAGTAGTAAAATTTTTTGAATCCCACCACTGAAATGGAGCAAGTTATCATGTACATGTAGAATTTGATGGTATACAGGTAGTCCTTGACTTATGACCACAACCGAGCCCAACATTTCTGTGGCTAAGCTAGACAGTCGTTCCGTTTTACCTGTTTTACGGCTTTTCTTGCCACCATTGTTAAGTGAATCGCTGGGGTTGTTAAGTTAGTAACACAGTTGTTCAATGAATCGGGCTTCCCTACTGACATCGCTAGTCTGAAGGTCGCAAAAGGGGAATCAGACAACCCCAGGATGCTGCAACCATCACAAATACGAGTCAATCGACAAAACGTCCAAATTTTGACCATGGGGATTCAGCAACAGTAAGCGTGAAAAAATGGTCACAAGTCACTTTTTTGGAAGGTGCCGTTGTAACTTTGAATGGTCACTAAACAAACTGTTGTAAGTTGAGGAATATCATGCCAGAGCTGACTTCTTATCGTTCCTTGCTCTGAGCAGATTAACTTTCAAAATCTCAACTTCCACCGTGATGCGTAAATGGGAGACTGGATTCCTTGCTACCTCTCTCAACACACCTGGGGAACTTTCCTGCCACTTTCTAACCTCTTCTTAATCACAGATCAGACAGACGGGCCACCTAACAGGATCAGGGAATTAGTCCGCATTAATCCCAGAGTGCCCGGAGAATGAAGTCTCTCTCCCCTGATCAGATTAAGGAAAGTCTGAGCTAAAAGCTAGAGCAAAATAATCAGATTAAAGAGATAAACCAACTCTAGGTCAAATCGTGGCTCAGAGCTGTTCTCAGGCTGATGGGACTTCCCAAACTATCAATGTCCTGTTTTATTTTAGTTTTTCTTTTCTTTTTTTTTTACACTTAGAGATCCATTAGAAGCAAGGATCCCAGAAAACAAACAACAGGATCGGAATCCTTCCTAGAAGACGCAACCGAGCTACTAAGGAAGCCCAATCCGCATAACGAAGGACAATGCCTGAGGACAGGTAAACTGGAGGAGACGTTGTTCTGTCCTAGGCTTCCCCAAAAAGCACAAAGCAGACCCTTTGTCCCAACCAAACACTTTTCGTAAAAACAAATATGAATTACTTGCATTCACATTCAACCAACAGCCTGGCAAACAGTCTTTCAAGGGTGTAATTATGAGCACAGTCCTTATCTATCTTGGAAAGCTGCCTGGTAAATATTTCCAAACGAAGTGCTGACAAGGAAGGGCTTAGGATGCACAGACAGATCTTCACAATGATGGAACAAACCCATTGTTTCCTGCACAAGCCTCCTCACTTTTTGGTCCTCTTTTAATCCTTATGGAAGGGGCCATTCATCATCCACCTGTGGCATTCTTCCATGTCGACCCTGAGTTCGTAACTGTTCTTTCCTTTTGGAAGTTTTGCATATTCGCAGGCTGGGAACCCGTTCCAGCTGCTCTTCCGCCTCACTGCTATCCAACCTCGAAGGCAGCTGATGACTGCCAGCCTGCCCTGGCCCCATCTCTGCCTCTGACACAGATCCCTCGTCTGAGCCTTCCTCAGCCTTCAGGACTGGCCCAGGTTCCTCCCCAACCTCCTTGATGTCTGACTCTGCTGCCAGCTCCATCAGCCACCGGAGGGCCAAAACAGACGTTTCCTTGATAGCAGAGGTCTCCAATCCCTGGTCCGTGGACCTGGTCCGTGGCTTGTTGGGTCATGCAAGCAAGCGAAACTTCATCTGCGCATATGCGGGATCGAGGTAGCACTAGAAATTATGCCTCCCCCCCACCTCCACGCTCTGTGAGAAAACTGTTTTCCATAAAAACTGGTCCCTAGTTTAAAAATTGGTTGGGGGATGCTGCTTTATAAACAGTCCTTGACTTATGACAGACTGTCCATTACCATCGTAAGACCTTACTGTTTTGAAGTAGGCCACCCACATGACCAACTCAATTCTACAGCCTTTTTGCAATGGTCACTAAGCAGCATCATGGTTATAAAGGAACCGATGCCGTTAGGCAAATGCCAGGGTTGTTAAGTGAAAACGACAGTATGGGTTTTCAGTATATGCTGAAAACCGGTGTCAGGGTCCTGGCAATTGCCCTAATTATATCATGAGCCTCAAGCCAAGCTTTAAAAGAATCCAAAAGATTTATTAGGAGCAACATGTCCACATTATCCCAGTTGAAGCCAACTCTGCAACACATGATTTACGATCATCTGTGATCTTGTTTCCTCTCTCCACCCTGGGTTTGTCATCAATTAGATTCCCCAACAAAGCACTTTAATGGGCTGGGTGTCATTAATCACATTCTCAAATGAAGAATTTTCCAGGCAGAAGATCTGGTGGCTTAGCTACAATCTTTGTAAGATAAGTGTGGAATGTACTTCTGGTCTCCCCCCCCCCCCCGCTTATGGCAACTCGACATAGGAATGCTTTACGAGTTGACAACCAGATGCAAATGCTGGATTTCGGCAAACATCGTAACAGGTGACTGCAGGATGCCATGCATGGTTGGAAATGTGGGCTGGTTGAAGAGCAGTGAACGCGAGATGATGTGATTGTGAGGGCAGCTGTTGGAACTTCAGAACTGGGCTGCAAATCCTCCTTGAGAGGGCTGCTGTAACTTCAAATGTTCGCTAAGCAACTGGTCGTAAATGGAGGATTACCTGTGCTTTAAATATCAAGCTTGCAATCCGCACACATTTATTTTCAATCAACACACAACAGTTTATTTTCCAAAGTGGCAGGGGGCAGGAGAAGGAACAATGGATGGAAAATAATCCCGGAGAGAATTAAATTGGAATCAAGGATAAACTTCTTAATAGTGAGGACAATTAACCAGTAGAACGGCTTGCCTTCAGACATTGTGGGTGCTTCATTGCTAGGGAATTCTGGGAGTTGAAATCAACATGCCTTGAAGTTGCCAGGGTTGAGAAATACTGATTTACAGAAATACTGACTTGGGGATCGGAAGCACGGATCGGAAACCTGTGTGTTTCTTCTTCCTCCAGAATATTAAAATCGGTTGGGGAAATTAAGTAACATTATTCCAGTATTTGAGAGGTTGCCACAAAAAGAAGGGGGACAATTTATTTTCCAAAGCACCAGAAAGCAAGGCAAGAAACCATGGATGGAAAGTAATTTCTGGTTACTTTTTACCGTTCTACTATCAAGAGTATTTTGGCATACTGTATAACGGTGTGGTATGCTGGATGCTCTGTAGTGGATAAGAAGATGCTCCAGAGAGTTATCAACACAACACAAAAAATCATCAGTTGCTCTCTTTCTTCTTTGGAAGAGATTGCGAAGACCAGACTCCTCTCGAGAGCACTAAAAATCTCCACAGACCATTCTCATCCTGAACATTCATATTTTGAACTGTTACCATCAGGGAGGCGTTTTAGGTGTCCTAAAATGAGGACTAATAGATCGAGAAACAGTTTCTTTTCCAGGGCAGTAATTGTCTTGAATCAAACAGGGCATTTGTGATTTAGTCCTCTTATTGTTGTTGTTGTTCTTGTTCTTGCTGTAATTTTTAAATATTCTGTAGTGTGACTGTGATGTGGTGTTTGGGACGCTGTGCTGGAGTAGCTTTCAAATTTCATTGTATTCGTGGAACGCAATGACAATAAAGGTATTCTAATCAAGGAGAGAAGCAGCGTGGAATTAAGAAGAAACTTCCTAACAGTGAGGATTATTCACCAGTGGAATGGAAGTTGCCTTCAGAAGTTATGGTGGTTCCGTCACTGGAGGTCTTTAAGAAGAGATTAGACAGCCAGTTGTTTGAAATGGTATAGGGTCTCCTACTTGAACACAGGGCTGGACTAGAAAACCTCCAAGGTTCCTTCTAGACCAATTCTGATTGATTGATTTAGCAATTTGGAGTGGAGCATTAGGGATCTATTCCTCTGGTTGGAGACCACTTTTTAATATGAAGGAAGGAGGGACCCAAACCTCTTTGAAAAGTTGGCTCTCTTATCCTGCTTCTGTTCACCCCGTCAATTTCCACGTTCCCACTGAGGGAAACCACAAAGGAGATGCTGCCCTGAAGAACAAACAGCCAGAGCAAACAAGCCAAACTAGACATGGGGAAAGGCAGAAACCCAGGAAGTCCTTGACGTACGACCACAATTGAGCCCAACATTTCTGTTGCTAAGCGAGACAGCTGTTAAAAGTGACTTTGGGCCCATTTTACGACCTTTCTTGCCACAGCTGTTGAGTAAACCACTGTGGTTGTTAAGTTAGTAACCCGGTTGTGAAGTGAATTTGGCTTCCCCATTGACTGTCAGCTTTGGAAGCCATATTGAGATTTGATGCTTCCACACTGCCACAAGTCTGAGAAAGTTGGAGTGGGTGGGGATTCAATTGAGTAGCTCTAAGTAGACAAAATAAAATTATTTTGTTAGTTCAAGGTGACTGAGTTTGGCGCAGGATGAAATAGGGATTTGACTTGAGGATGGATAGTGATTGGGTGATGTGATGACGGCCCAGGGGGGGATGGATTTGTAGTTTTGAATATTGCAAGGAAGCCCCAAAACTTTCAGATTCAGGATTCCACAGATGTGCCAGTTTACTATCTAAATAAAGGTACTGTGATGACCCAGAGTGTAACACAAATGTGACAACATCCAAAACGTAAATAAATGTCCTTTAATGCCTCCAACTTGGCCCCACTGCTCAATAATTCTCAGTTGAAGATAAAACGTACTCAAAAATAGAGAAGTTTTCTTTCGTTATGTCAGACTTGAATTACTTGTCTATCTCCACTTTATAAAAACCAAACAAACTACAGTGATGAAATTTCCACAACAGAACAGGATACGTAATCACCAAATTCAAGGAGATAACACGGCACAGTCTGTTGGAAGGATGCCAACCAAGATAACTTCAGCCCAAAATAACACACGCTTTGCTTCTGACAACGCTGTGTTGTAATTTGTCTCTCTTATACACTTGTCTCCCCAGCTGCAACCAGTGAGGAGGATCATGGCCACTTCCTCTCTCGCAAGCCAAGTTGTTGCCTTCTTCGTTCCTCCCTGCGTGTCCTAGGATGCAGAGGGAATGGGCCTTGTTCTTCCTCTGACTGCCCAGCTAGCCTCTGCCCTTCCCCAGCTTCCTCCACAACCTCAGAAGCCACACCTCCACTCCCTGTTGGCTGTTCCTCCTCTCCCTCAGAGTCCAACTCAACCAAGGGGATCACAGGTATCTTTGAGATATGTCTGTCTTGGAGTTATTGATTGGATGGAGGCTGACACTGACTTTGCTTCTCAGAAGGTTACAAAAGCAGATCACGTGACTCCGGGACATGGCAACCGTCATAAATACAAGCATCCAAATTTTGATCACGTGACCATGGGGAAGGCACAATGGTTGCAAGTGTGAATAATGTAAATCGTGTCAGCCTTGGAAGCCATATTTTACCTGGAAGCTTCGAGGCTGCCACATTTAGTGCCCAGGAATTTGGGAGAGGGGATTTCTTAGCGAGTAGAAGATTAGACTCAACAACATTTTTTCTTAAAAATCAAGGACAAGTTTCCCTGTACCTGGAGAGGAGTGAGTAGAAGAATGTCTCCAGTTGGGACAAAGACATGATTGGGCCATGTGATGGACTGATGGATGCAGAGGGATCGATCTTTGAATTTCTTTTGGGAAGGGAAAACCCGGCACTTTCAGATTTAGGCTCCCGGATGGGCCAATATGACAACTCTAATAAACTATAATTTTGAGGAAATGCCTGTCTCAGAGTTTATTGAGTTGGAGGTGGTTAGTTGGAATGCTGACAATCATTTTTTTCAGTGCCTTTGTAACTTTGAACTGTCTCTAAATGAACTGTTGTAAATCGAAAACTACTTGTTATGAGGGGCACTTAAATGCACCAAGGAGAGAAGGAAAAGTATGACAGCTGTTTGAATGCCAAGGTGACTACTGTGGGTACTGTCAAGTTGGGTGACATCTGTGGAAATCTGCTCTGTGGTGCTTGGGCTGACAACGGTTTCTTGGAAACACTGAGAACTATGTAGAAACTTGTGACTGCTCTTCCTCTAAAAATCAGGTATGAAGTTTTCATGGAAAAGCCTGTGCAAATGCAGAACGCTCCGGGCTGCAAAAGTGTAACCCCAGGATAAAATCATACCTGTTATCTCTTCTGCATTTCAAAAATTAAATACTGCATATTTATTTACTGTGTTTTCCCCAAAATAAGACCCTGTCTTATATGTATATTTTTGCCACCAAAAAAAAAAAAAAAAAGGAACCAGGTCTTATTTTCGGGGGAGGCCATCCACTGACAAACCTCAGTTGTGCGCGTTGCCCCTGGCCTCCTTTTCACTCTCAGGGGCCTTCAGGAACTTCTTCTGAAGCTGGCAAGGCTTTCCTGAAGGCCTCTGCAGCCGATAATAGAGCTCTGGATGGATCTGGGAGTTTTGTTATCAGCTACAGAGGCCTTCAAGAAAACCTTGCCAGCTTTGCCGGATACAGAAGAATTGCGCTGGCAAAGCAGGTGTCGGGATATGCAAGGTGGCTACAACTGTTCAAAGGTAAGTAGTAGGGCAGCTCCACACCCCTATCCTAGCTTAATTTTTACCTGTGCACCCTGGAATGGGCGGGATCTTAATTAGGGCTTATTGGGGGGGGGTAGGGCTTATATTGGGGCACATGTGTAAAAATCAAGCTAGGACTTACTACCAGGATAGGTCGTATTTTCAGGGAAACAGGGTAATTAATTTCAAAGCATTAAATACTGTGTTATTTTACGGAGGAAGAAGGGACAAGAAGTCTGAATTTTCACAATATTATTTTTAAAGGAATACGATCTTACAGGAACAGTGCCTGAAATTCTGGATTAAGCCTCTGAATCAGAGTATATATTTTAATAAAAAAATTAACGGACATACCATTTGCTGGTAAATACTAAAATAGGTGTATTTTTATTAGTGAGAGCCAGGCCGAGCTGATGCAAATATTTAACGCTTGTGAATTAGCAATCTGCATATCATTTTTACGGCAGATGTCAACGCACCCTTGGCGAACAAATTATTCTTACTCTACAATACACTTTGGAAAAGCTGTGGGTGAAGAAATCTGAGCCAGATTTTAAAATAATCCTGACACATGAGCTCAAATCATGTGTACAGCGAACAACAAGAAAAGCAAAACACCACACCAGGCAGTGTGTGTGTGTGTGTGTGTGTGTGTGTGGTTTGCGATTCTTCTCTGGTTTTTGAGCATCATTTTCTCAATTGCAACAATCACAAAGAGGTGAGTCCACATATCCATTTTGATTTTTCAATTCCTCCCTCCAAAGAACGAGCTTGCTGTGTTTTTTTTTAAACCTTTGCTTTATGCCCAAACCAAACTATAGCCTTAGTGCAATATACCATAATTTTAGAAAGTTTAAAGGTATTGTAAATAGAAATCAAGTTCTAGTCCTCATGTTGTTATCGGAACATAGACATTAAAGCAGAAATCCAAATATGTTTTTCCCTTTTCTACTAATTTAAAAAAGTTCAAGAGCCAGACAGACTAATTCTTCCATATGTGTAAAAGTGTTTTTATTGTATTTATGATGAGAACAGATTACCTAAAATCCAATTTAGCTAAAAAAAAAATGGAAGGAATGAGTAGAACAGATGCTACCATGAGTTTCTGGAATAAAGGGCAGAAATAAACCGCACATACTGTCAGTATAACTAGAGGAAGAGTCTCGATCAAATTTGACAACCTTAAAGAGGTGTGAATTTCAACTTCCAGAATTTTCTAGCCAGCTGGGTGGAGAATTCTAGGAGTTGAAGTCCATACTTTTTCAAGTTACCAAGGTTGAAAACCGTTGACTTCGGCACAGCTGAGGTTTTGAGAGAAAGGAACAGGTGCTTTCACAAAATGGCAACTATGGTGGGTTGGGCCAATCTCAAGATACCTGTACTCCAAAGGCTAAACATGGCTGCTCCCCAACCTCAGGATGCTCCTAACACAACTTGGCCTTTTTAATCTGGGAAAGTGCTGATGGTTAAGGCACCAGGCTAGGAACTAGAAGACGGTGAGTTCCAGTCCCGCCAAGGCATGAAAGCAGGTTGGTAATGTGAGGTGGAAGCAGATAAAAAAACCACCAAAAGATTCGTTGATCTAAGGAAAACAAGATTTTATTCACGTGTCTGCAGAGACAGGTTCCCTCAGGCATTGAAGGAACATAGAGCAAAATTCAGGCAGCATTTTTATACCCTAACTGTCCGCCCCCTCGTACGAGGGCTTGGCTCACATTCTTTCTGTTTTCAAATTGACACATATATTTCGAAGGTTTATGCTGGCTCCCTATCTAGCAAAAGCAGTTACACGGTTTCTGACATCGCAGCACTTTATTACAATCCCCCATTGTGCTAGCCTTATCTTGTTTTTTTCTCTTGTGCACAAACTGGAACACTTTCTTATTTAGCAGAGCTACTGAGTTTGAGACACACTTCCTTATTTAATTCAATGGGCCATCCAACATGACTTTGGTTCTGCTTACAGTAACTTTGGATCAATCACCAGGAGTTGGTGAATTGTAGCCCTGTCTTAGGCATGAAAGCTGGTAGGGTGACTTTGGGACAATCATCAGGAGTTGGTGAACTCTAGTTGTGTCTTAGACATGAAAGTAAGCTGGGTGACTTTGGGCAAGTCACTCTCTCTCAGCTCAACCCACCTCACAGGGTGGTGGTTTTGGGGCAAGTAGGAGGAGGAAGAAGTATTAGATATGTTCTCATGCCTTGAATTATTCAGATGTAAGTAAGTAAGTGCCAGTTCCTGGCCTTCATTATCTTCTAAGAATGGTTCTAAGATGTACATACGACAGAGGCATTGTTAGAAATAGTTAATGCCTGAGGCTCTGACATGCTTTCCAGCCTATTTAGCCTTTTTTTAAAAAAGACTCACAGAATAAAATGAAGTGGGGTAGAATCTGATTACTCCTGGGAGCCATGCTGGGGATTTAAAAGTAAGTGCATCTATTCTGGGAATGCCATAGTGCCTCCAAGTGGTCAGAGGAGGTGAATATTCCTCCTTTTACCAGAAATTTCACCATCCTGAAAGTTATAGAATATTAAAGAAACAGAGATTCAGCAAGCTAATCTATTTGCTTGTCCACTGTTGATTGAATGAACCACAATTCAATAGAAGTTGTATGTGATCTTAGATCATAAACCATTATTGATGAATCACAATGGATAGTTTTGCACCAAACAAGCCACGTTATGGGGTTAGCAGCACGAACACTGCCTAAGGCTCAAATATAAATGAACTCAACAAGGACATTTCTTTCCTTGTTCACTTTAGTTTCTGGATTTTGCAGAATTTGGAACCGTTGCTAGACCATGAAGCAATCAGATTATACTCTGCTCGTTTAAGGAATCTGGCAACTGCAAAATTTATCCAAAATAATCAAGCTATTGATCAAAGATTTCACCTGGAAACTGCCAGATTGCTACACAGAAGAAATCACTAATCATATTGTATGGGTAAAGATATGGTTAGTCCTTGAATTACATCTGCAATGGCACCTGCCAATTACGGTCATACATTGTGACAGTTGTAAGATGGGTCATCCTGTAAGCCTCCCAATTTTACAACTTTCTTTTGCAATGGGTGTTAAGTGAACCCATTGTTCACTGTGGTGCAGGCTTCCAAAAAACCCAAACTAAATACCAATTTTTGGCCAAAATATCATAAAACACAGATAATTAGGAAATGTGGTCATGTTACCACATGGGACTCCCCTAGCTGTTGGAATTTTAGAATTGGGATTGTAAGTACTTTTTTGAGGGAGGAGGAGTTAGGGTTATTTTGAATGGTTGCTATGCAACCTTTTGTAAGTCAAGAACTACCTGTAAGGTATGCATCTTTTGTGGCTCAGTTCTTTTAAAAGGCACCCAGTCCAAACAATATTTCTATTTATCTATCTATATCTATCTATCTATGTATCTATCTATCCATCTATCTGTCTCTCTCTAGCTATCAAATAAGAATTTAATTAGTCATTTGAGCCTCTGTTGAGCTTCACAAGCACTTTGTGAGGTATTAGAGTAATTCCCCTCTGAGGAACAGCAATCAAATGGCAAATTTGATCAATCCCATCCATCATTCTGTGACTGATTCACAGATGACACTAAATCAGGGTTGAAAAACAAATCAAAACTGATTTTTTTTCGATAGGTTGCAATAGCCTGGTTTGCATATTGTGGTAAAAGATCACGGAGGGGTTTATGCTCAGCCGAAATGAAGGCACATTGGGGCAGGTTTTTCCTGACTTGCTGTATTTCTTTTAAATCCTTAAACAACCCAGAGGATATTGAGTACGAGAGATCGATCGGAAGCCTCAGTGCTCAACCCTTTGGAAAAAGGGCAAAGAAGAACAACTACGATGATTAAAGGCCTGGAGACTAAAACATATAAAGAACGGTTGCAGGATTTGGGTTTGGCTAGTCTAGAGAAAAGGACATGATAGCAGTATTCCAACATTTCAGAGGTTGCCACAAAGAGGAGGGCATCAACTTATTTTCCAAAGCACTAGAAGGCAGGACAAGAAACAATGGATGGAAAATAATCCAGGAAAGAAGCAATTTGGAATTCAGGAGAAACTTCCAAACAGTGAGGACAATTAACCAGTAGACAGTTAACCAGTGGAATTAACCAATCAGATGTTGTGGGTGTATTTTCCCTGGAGGTTTTTAAGAAGAGACTGGACAGCCACTTATCTGAAATGGTACAGGATCTCCTGCTTGATCAGGAGGCTGGACTGGAAGACCTCAAAGGTCCCTTCCAGCTCTTTTCTGACTGATTGAACCAAAGGGGCTACTTGTTAGGATGTGAGTGCCACGGATCTCTGATTACAGGTAGGCCTCGACTTAAAACCACTCATTTAGTGACCACTGAAGTTACAATGGCACTTATGACCGGTCCTCGCACTTATGCCCCTCACACCGAGAGACCACACCGAGAGTACTGCATCCAGTTTTGGTCACCACATTATAAAAAAGATGTTGAGACTCTAGAAAAAGTACGGACAGAGAAGAGCAACCAAGATGATGAGAGGACTGGAGACTAAAACATATGATGAACGGTTACAGGAACTGGGCCTGGCTAGTCTAGTGAAGAGAAGGACCAAGGGAGACAGGAGAGCATCTTCCAATATTTGAGGGGCTGCCACAGAGAGGAGGAAGGGGTCAAGCTATTTTCTAAAGAGCCTGAAGGCCAGACAAGGAATAATGAATGGAAACTGAACAAGGAGAGATTTAACCTAGAAATAAGGAAAATTTTTCTGACAGTGAGAATAATCAACCCATGGAAAAGAAGTTTACCTCGGAAGTTGTGGGAGTGGCATCACTTGAAACTTTCAAGAAAAGATTGGACTGCCATTTGTCAGAAATGGTGTAGGTTCTACCGCTTGGGTGGGGGGTTGGACTAGATGACCTACAAGGTCCCTTCCAACTCTGATTACCTGTATCTGTATCTCTCTGTACATCATCCAGGTGGTCCCTTGATCAAAACTGAGGTGCATGGCCACCAGTATTTATAATGATTTCAGCAGCATCCCAGAGTCATGTGATCAGCATCTGGGACCTTCCCAGCCAGTTATGACCAGTTGATTGATGGGGAGCCAGATTCACTTAAGAACTGCATGATTCACTTAACAGCTGCAGTGAATTGCTTAACCACCATGGCAAAAAAAAACCCTTAAAACTGGGCACACTGTAATTCTTGTTCCAAGCGTGACCGTAAGTTGAGGACTCCCTCTAGTTTTCCAAGGCAGTATTATGATCGACAGCTTTGGACAATCAGCCCCTCCATAAATTGGTTTAATCTATTGTTTCCCGAAGTGTAGTACAGGGATTGTCAAATCAAAGTTATTTGCCAGCCTGTACTGAAAGATAATATTAAAATCCCATCAACATCAATTCTTTATTGGCCAAGTGTGATTGGACATACAAAGAATTTGTCTTTGGTGCAAGTACTCTCGGTATACATAAAAGAAAAGATACTTTCGTCAAGAGTCAAGAATCATCAGGTACAACACTTAATGATAGTCATAGGATACAAATAAGCCATCAAGTCATACTTGGAAACAATCAATATAAATCGTAAGGATACAAAGTTTATAGTCATACTGTAAAACAATTGTGAGGCCCACTAATGGCAAGAAATGTGTTAATTTTTTTTAATATGGCAAATATGGATAGACATAATAAATGCAAACAAGAGCTCTTTTGGAGACCTCCATAGTTTTTATAAGTGGGAAGAGGTTCCAAGAGAAAAACATTTCAGAAACACTCATTTAGTTGATTGTTTTAACAATGCACGACAGAAACATATTTCTTCAGCTTTTCTGAAACTTCTATCGCTCAGCTTCATTAAATAGCCTCCCAAAGAGCAGAAAAGAACAAGAAGCAATGGGTGGAAACTTAATCCACGAGACAAACAACTTGGAATTAAGGAGAAATTTCCTGACAGAACAATCAACCAGTGGAACGACTTTCCTCTGGAAGTTGTGGATGCCTCAACACTGGAGGTTTGCAAGAAGAGATTGGACAGCTATTCATCTGAAATAGTATAAGGGTTTTGTGCTTGAGCAGGGGGTTGGACTAGATGACCTCCAAGGTCCTTTCCAATTCTGTTGTTCTTGTGTTGGAGCACTGATTGTCTAGATCAGTATTTCTTGAATTCGGCAACTTTGAGGCGTGGCCAATTTTAACACTCTGGAGGAAGAGAAAATGGACCAAGTTTCTGATCCCCAAGTCCTTAAATCAGGTATTTCTCAAGACTGGCAACTTGAGAACCTGACACCCAACATCAAAAACGTTATCAAAAAACCATAACAAAGAATGTTTTTTCTGCACCAACTCAGAAAGCTCAAACTGCCCAAAGAGCTGCTGATCCACTTCTACAGAGGAATGATGGAGTCTGTCACTGCACCTCAATAACTTTCTGGTTTGGTTCTGCAACCCAACAGGACAGACATAAACTTCAGAGAGTTTAGGACTGCAGAAGAGACAATTGTTACCAACCTGCCTTCCATTGAAGACCTGTATACTGCATGGATCAAAAAGAGGGCTGTGAAAATATCTACCCTCACATCCTGGACATAAACTGGTTCAACTCCTTCCCTCAAAAAGACACTATAGAGCACTGCACATCAGAACAACTAGACACAAGAACAGTTTTTTCCTAAAAGCCATCACTCTGCTAAACAGATAATTCCCTCAACACTGTTCAACTATTTATAAAGTGTGCACTACTATTACTGTTAATCTTCTCATCACTCCTTATTACCCATCCTCTCCCACTTGTGACTGTATGACTGTAACTTTGTCGTTTGTATCCTTATGATTTATATTTGACTGTTTCCTAGCATGATTTGATTGCTTATTGTACCCTATGAATATTATTAGGTTTTGTACCTTATGATTTTTTATTTATGTATTTGATTTTGTCAAGTGATTATTAGATAACAGGTATAAATATAAACATGGTTATGAAAATATGAAATGGATATGAATAAGAAAAAGAAAAAAAGAAATAGGACAGGGATGGTAGGCACATTGGTGCGCTTATGCGCGCCCCCTACAAACCTCTTAGGAAAGGGGGGAGGTCAATAGTAGACAGTCTAATGTTAAAGTTTTTGGGGTTTGGGAAAGAAACCACAGAGTCAGGTAGAGTATTCCAGACATTGACCACTCTGTGGCTGAAGTTGTATTTCCTGCAATCAAGTTTGGTCTTGAGTTTGTATCTATTGTGTGCTCTTGCGTTGTTGTGGTTGAAGCTGAAGTATTCATTGACAGGTCGGACATTGCTATATATAATTTTATGTGCTCTACTTAGACTGAACCGAAGGCGGCACAGTTGCAGGTTTTTAATTCTAAAATTGTAATTCTAAAATTCTTGACGAATGTATCTTTTCATTTATGTACACTGAGAGCATTTGCACCCAGACAAATTCCTTGTGTGTCCAATCACACGTGGCCCATAAAAGAATTCTTATTCTAGTCTAGTCTATATTAAGGTGGGTGGACTTCAACTCCCAGAATTCCCCAACCAGCTTTTAAGACTGTGGAGGAAACAGGAAGCCCCGCGTGTTGGTGATGCACGTGCGTGCCTTGAGCCTCCACAACCCACAATCCCAACGAGGGTCGAGGCGATCGCTTACCCAGGACCAGGATCCGGTCCNCCGCGTGTTGGTGATGCACGTGCGTGCCTTGAGCCTCCACAACCCACAATTCCAACGAGGGTCGAGGCGATCGCTTACCCAGGACCAGGATCCGGTCCCCCGGCTTCAGTTCCGCCTCCAGCTGTTCGCGAAAAGACTCCAAGCCCCCGAACCACTCCGTGGGCTCGGCTCCCTCTTGCTCGTACCGGGCATCCCAGAAGCCCCGTTCCCGGTACCGGGCGTTGGAAGCCGGGCGCTGCCTCCGCGGGGCCTCCTCCATGGGGGAAAGGAGGGAACCGAGGCGGAGGAAAACCCGGAGGCCACCGAATGGTTGAACTGCCCCACCACCACCGCCGCCTATGCTTGGCAGCCCTGGGACTCTTGCTCGTCCAAGTGGGCTGGCAAAACCACGTGGAGCTTCCGGTGGCTGAGCCGGGAGGGTGGATAAAAGCGCTCCCCCACCCACCCCCCAACCCCGGAAAGGCGACCCAGGAGGNGGTGGATAAAAGCGCTCCCCCACCCCCCCCACCCACCCCCCAACCCCGGAAAGGCGACCCAGGAGGGTTTGGGTCTCTGCCAGCAGCTGTCCGCTTTCTTGGCTCTGCAGCGTTTCCTCTTTCAGGTCTGTAGTGTAGAGCAAGTGTCTTCAAACTCGGCAAGTTTCAGACTTGTGGACTTCAAACTCCCAGAATTCCTGAGCTTAACATGACAGGGGGAGGAATTCTGGGAGTTGGAGTCCACAAGTCTTCAAGCTGTCAAGTTTGAAGAGCCCTGCTGTATAAAAGATTCTCAGTCATCCAGGTCATGGTTGTCCCAAAGGTGCTTTTTCAGGAGGCAACTGGACTTTCTGGTTTCTTTTTTTCCTTTGAAGTCGCTTCGCTTCTTCTCCAAGAAGGTTCTTCAGCTCTGACAGGATAGTGGAGAATGGGAAAGATTTATGGTCATGACCAGCTGTCTGCAAGGAATATAAATCCTTCCATTCCCCCACCATCCTGTCATAGCTGAAGAAGCTTTTCGGATGAGAAGTAAAACAACTTCAAAAGAAAAAAAAACCCAGAAAGTCCAGTTGCTTCCTGAAAAAAGCACCTTTCGGACAACCATCACCTGGATCAGGGGTCTCCAACCTTGGCAACTTTCAGACTTGTGGAGTTCAAATCCCAGAGTTCCTCAGTCAGTTGAAGTCCACAAGTCTTAAAGTTGCCAAGACTGGTGACCCCTGAGATGGCTTAAGAATCTACAGACCAAGCTATACCAAGGGTCTCCAAACTTGGTAAGTTGTGGACTTCAACCCCCAGAATATCTGAACTAACATGACTGGAGGAAGAATTCTGGGAGTTGAAGTCCACAAGTCTTAAAGCTATCAAGTTTGAAGACCCCTGCACTTTACAATTTGGGATGATTGAATGATGCAGGAGGAGGAATGATTCATCACCATTGAATGATGCAGGAGGAGGAATGGATTTCCAGAGAGAGAAAAATTGCAGATTACAGGAACCAGGAGCAAACTAGTCAGGTGACCCTGAGGACACAAATAAACCTCCAAGTGTTTCAACCGACACTCTAAAACAGGGATCCCCAAACCTGGCAACTTTTAAGACTTGTGGACTTCAACTCCCAGAATTCCTCAAGTCCACAAGTCTTAAAAGTTGCCAAGTTTGGAGACCTCTGCTCTAAAAGGATGCAAATGACCAGCTGTCTGCAAGGAATAAAAATCCTTCCACTCCCCACTATCCTGTCAGAGCTGAAGAAGCTTCTTAGATGAGAAGTGAAACGTTTTCAAAAGAAAGGATAAAGTCAAGTTGCTTCCTAAAAAAGTACATTTGGGATTATTTCCTACTTCAGGTTGAGAGAGACAATATTTTGTCATTTTTTCCCCGTGGGCACTCTAGCACACATTAAAAATGAAATTGTTGCCTGCTCTTGAAAAGTGTACACATACATAACGCACATACAGATATGCTATGTACATAACATGTATATGCCTACACCTTAACATGTACATACATATTAAATATTATTAAATAAAGGGGCATGTTGGTAGTTGAGGATTGAAATGAAGAGTCCTTGGTACTCTGGACTTGGCTGCTTTCTTGCAGATGTTTCATTACTCAACTACCAGTCATAATATTACCTAGTAGGGTAATAAAATGTCTTCAAGACACTCAGCTGAGGATTCTCCAAGGCATTTGCACAGACTGCTGAAACACTAAATGAATAGAAAAATTTAATACTAATTGAGTTTAATGTATTGTGGATGAATACTTCTTAAAACAAAATTGCAAACATAAAAATGTGCTCCCTTTCTGGGTTCAATGCCTGACAATGTTATTAATAAATAAAACAAATAATGGGATAAGCTGACAGAGGGAATATGAGCTTCAGCTGGGACCTCTCTCTTTTCTTTTCTCTCCCCCTCCCTCATCCTCTTTTCTCTCTCCTCCTCCCTTTTTCTGTCCACCACTTTCCCCTCCGTCTATGTGTATGACAATCATGCAGCATATATTCTGCTGTGAAGACTTGTTTCCCTTCTTTTTCATTGTTTTATTTTAGTGGAGTAAGCTTGGGACATTCATGAGGCTGCAGGCACAAATGCATTTGCCGTGGATCCAGTGCTTGGTAGCCACAACGCAGCCTTGGCAAGCCACTAGAGGTTAGGGCATGGAAGGGAGATCACTAGGAGAGCCTAAGTAGAGAGTGGTGTAGGGTTTCATGCCTAAGCAAGGGGTTAGACTAGAAGACCTCCAAGGTCCCTTCCAACTCCCTATTCCTATTCCCATTCCATTCCATTCTCTATTCTATTTTCTCTTCTCTCCTCTGTCCTATCCTATCCTATCCTATTGTTCTATTCCTATTCTATTGTTTTATTCCAATTCTATTCTGTTATTCTATCCTATTCCTATCCTATCCTATCCCTATCCTATTCTCAGCATTTGAGCAAAGGCAAGGGGGAAAGCCCGCTTTGCGCATTCCCGTCCAGTCGCAGACTTTACAAGCCCCCCGCTTCGAAGGTAGTGCTGGGCTGGCTTTCTTTCATCTCCAGCTGGACGCGAGACCACCGAGGAATCCCGGAGCTGCGGAACACCCCCGGGCAAGCCCCCAGACTCTTCTGAAGCGCCGTCGAGGGGGGGACACTTCCGCGCCCGGAACTGTCGTCGCCGGGCGAGGCCAGACGGGGGAGAGCTTTGGCGGCGGTACCAGCGGGCCTGAACAGGGCTATGGCGCCGGCGCCTGGGCCGCGGAGGAAGGGGGCGGCGGGGACAGGCTACCCCGTCCTGGTCCGGGTCCTGCGCCGGGCCTGGCAGGAGAAGCACCTGGTGCTCTTCGAGCCTCGCTTCACCCCGCTGGTGGCCGCCTGCCTCTGCTTGGCCGAAGTGGGGGTCAACCTCTGGGTCATCCGGAGGGTGGCATGTGAGTCGCCGGGGGTGGGTGGGGGGGGTGGGGGGTGGCTGTCCNGGGTGGGGTGGGGGGTGGCTGTCCGTCCCTCCTTGGGCACCCCAAGAGGATTTGGATTCCAGCTCCCATCATCCGTGGAGACTCGGCAATCAGGGTCTTTGGCCAGATGTATTGGGAGGGTGCCCCGTTGGTCGGAGAGGAAAGGAGGGGCGGCCGAGTGCAAGTGGGGTCTGCAGGTTTGACAAACCTTGAGGACTAGAATCTTGGATGAGTGGAGGGGAGAGGGGTTGCCAGGGATAGAATGGGAGCCGTGCAAGTGGTATTTTTGGCCGGCCCATAGTCTAAACCAGCGTTTGTCAACCTTGGCAACTTTAAAAGATGTATGGACCTCAACTCCCAGAGGGGATTCTGGGAGTTGCAGTCCATGCGTCTTTAAAAGTTGCCAAGGTTGACAAATGCTGATCTAACTGCTGTGCCTTTATCCCCTGTGGATGCGTGGCAAATCACGGCATCCGATGGTGTATTGCGAGTAAGATTGCAATAAATATTTCCTTCTCCCCTGTCCGTAATCTTGAAGAAAAGAAAGGAAGAATCTCATCTCGTTCATAATTTTAATCAGACCTTGTGCTTTTGATTCTTTTTCTGTTGAACTTAAATAGCTGGAAACCAAATCTCGTAAATAAGTCGGTTCTCTATCTAGGGTTGCAGGCTGTGTGTGTGTGGAGCACCAAGGAGAAAAAGGGACATTCAGATGTTAAGTATCTTGAAATCCTGTGCCTCAAGACCCAGTTCTTCAGAGGGTTTCCCCCCCACTCAAGACCACCTACCTTTTGGGCATTCACCCAACCTGTCAATGTTAGCCACTTGAATGTTAGAGGAAAAAGTCTGTGGCAGTTTGACAGTGAAACAATATCCAAAGGAAGCAGTCAGTGGGCAGACAGGAGAGCCATCAGTCCTGGTTGATTTAATTTAGATTCTGGCATTGAGGAAGTGTGTCTTTCTGGTTGTGTACACACACATTTGACAACCTCGGCGGTCCTTTTCGAACCGTTGTGTTTCAATTCTTGTCAGTTAACGATCAAGTGGAGGCTTTTGTACATACACCAAACTTAGTATTCATGGTAGATATTTTAATAGCACAGCAAGTGTGTGCAAACTTAGCTTCTTTCATTCGTTCACCGTATCATATCAAGGCTGAAAATTGAGTTAATCCAATAACCAGGTAAGGTGTGCTGGAGAATGTAGCCGGTATCATTCTGTTGTCAAAGGAAATGTGAGTTCACATGTTATTTTAAACTAAAGAAATCATTTCGTGAGCATTGCACTAATTAGATGCGTCAACTTTTTCAACTTTCAATTTCCAAACATTAGGGTGATGACATGCCTTGGGAATTGAAAATATATTTTGGTTACTTTAATATAATTTATGTGCACTTGTAAGTAACTACATAAATATCATAACTTTTTAACATTTGGTTTTATTTCATTTGCATCATGTGCGCAGAGACCATGCAAACTAAGTTTTCAGTCAATTTAATTAGTATGGTAGCATTCCATACACCAGTGTTTTTCAATGTTGCCAACCTTTAAGATGTGTGGACTTCAGCTCCCAGAATTCCCTAGCCAGCATATTGGCAGGTGAATTCTGGGAGTTCAAGTCCAGACACCTTAAAATTGTCAACATTAAAAAAAAACACTGCTCTACATGAAATCCCACCTCATTCCTATTAAACTAATAACATTTTGCTAGTTTCTACAAATGATAAATAAAAATTCTGGGCTTGAATTTGGCTTTTCGAATGGCAAAGCAAAAATAGTCCTTTTTGAGATTGAATTGTTTCCAGTAAGACATCAAAACCCTTCTAGTGAGATCAGAAAGAGGCCTTCAGTGCCAAGATATGCCTAGGTGGAAATATTTTGTTTTGTATCCCTACAGAGAACTGCATCATGCGTTGAACACAAATACCTGCCACACTGTATCATCAAAATTGTAGTTTGTCAATTTGTTTAGGAAATGTTAACTTAGTGGTAACACCAGCAACAATGACTTTTGCTAAAAGTTAAGACAAAAATATTTTTTTTAAAAATCCATCACTTGTCATCTTGGCTACCGAAAACTTGTCCAAAGCATAATCATGTATTTTACTCAGGAAGCTCAAACTGCCCAAGGAGCTGCTGATCCAGTT
The DNA here is from genome assembly GCA_004320025.1 of Laticauda laticaudata. Classification (NCBI taxonomy): domain Eukaryota; kingdom Metazoa; phylum Chordata; class Lepidosauria; order Squamata; family Elapidae; genus Laticauda; species Laticauda laticaudata. The sequence goes on from BHFT01049009.1 coordinate 36,011, forward strand.
CTACAGAGGAATTATTGAGTCTGTCATCTGCATCTTTATAACTATCTGGTTTGGTTCTGCAACCCAATAAGACAGACACAGACTTCAGAGAGTAATTTGGACTGCAGAAAAAACAATTACTACCAACCTGCCTTCCATGGAGGACCTGTATACTGCACAAGTCAAAAAGAGGGCTGTGAAAATATCTACAGAGCCCTCACATCCCAGATATAAACTGTTTCAATTACTACCCTCAAAACAATGCTATACTGCACACCAGAACAACTAGACACAAGGACAGTTTTTTTCCTGAATGCCATCACTCTACTGAACAAATAATTCCCTCAACACTGGTCAACTATTTACAAAGTCTGCAATACTATTACTATTAATCTTATCACTCCTTATCACCCATCCCCTCCCACTTGTGACTGTATGACTGTAACTTTGTTGCTGGTATCCTTATGATTTATATGGACTGTTTTCCAAGTATGATTTGATTGCTTATTGTACCTATGACTATTATTAATAGTATAGAATTCTTTTATTGGCCAAATGTGTCTTGGTGCAAATGCTCTCTGTATACATAAAAGAAAAGATACATTTGTCGAGAGTCAAGAATCATAAGGTACCACACTTAATAGTCATACGGTACAATAAGCAGTCATACAGTCACAAGTGAGAGGGAATGGATAATAAGGAGTGATGAGAAAATTAATAGTAATAGTAATGCAGACTTTGGAAATAATTGGACAGTGTTGAGGGAATTATTTTTTTAGCACAGTGATGATGTTCAGGGAAAAACTGTCCTTGTGTCTAGTGGTTCTGGTGTGCGGTGTTGTGTCGTTTTGAGGGTAGGAGTTGAAACAGTTTATGTCCAGGGTGTGAGGGGTCTGTAAATATTTTCCCAGTCCTGTTTTTGACTCGTACAGTATACAGGTCCTTGATGGAAGGCAGATTGGTAGTAATTGTTTTTTCTCCAGTCCTAATTATCCTCCGAAGTCTCTGTCTGTGCTGTTGGGTTGCAGAACCGAACCAGACAGTTATAGAGGTGCAGATGACAGACTCAATAATTCCTCTGTAGAACTGTAAGTGTTGTACCTGATGATTCTTGACTCTTGACGAATGTATTTTTTTTTTAATGTACACTGAAAGCATTTGCACCAAGACAAATTCCTTGTGTGTCCAATCACGGTTGGCCAATAAAGAATTCTATTCTATTCTATTCTATTCTATTCTATTCTATTCTACTCTACTCTACTCTACTCTACTCTACTCTACTCTATTTAGCAGGAGAAAACTGGCCTGCACTAGGTGTGCTTTTATTACCTGAGCTTGGCTCTGGGATGGTGAAATTGAAGAGAACAGGTCTTTCAGGCTATTTAATTATTTATATTTCCTATTTCTTAACCACCCATCTCTTTTAGAATTCTTTGTTGTTGTTATTTGTGAAGTTGTGTCCTACCCATCGCGACCCCATAGACAACGTTCCTCCAGGCCTTCCTATCCTCTGCCATCTTCTGGAGTCCATTTAAGCTCATGCCGACTGCTTCAGTGACTCCATCCAGCCCCCTCATTCTCTGCCTTCTACCCTTCTTCTTCTATTGCCCTCAACCATTCCCAGCATTAGGCTCTTCTCCAGTGAGTCCTTCCTTCTCATTAGGTGGCCAAAGTCTTTGAGTTTCATCTTCAGGATCTGGCCTAAAGAGCAGTCAGGGTGGATCTCCTCTAGGACTGACCAGGTTGGATCACCTTGCAATCCCCCAAGACCTTCTGGCAGCGGAACTGATGAGCATCTGTGCACTTTCCCCACAGATACCGAGATCGATTGGAAAGCCTACATGGATGAAGTGGAGGGGGTTGTGAATGGGACACTGGATTACACCCAACTAAAAGGGGACACGGGACCCCTCGTGTGAGTACCTATAATCTTCCAACTTTGCTGAAGCTCTTGTGGGCCCAGTCATTGTCATCATCACCAACAACATAATTTATCAGACTTGTATGGCATCCAACTCCCAATGATTCTGGATAGCTCACAACAATCAAATTACAGGAAGTCCTTGGCTTACCATCATTCATTTAAGGACTGTTGGAAGTTAGAATGGTACTGAAAAAAGTGACTTATGGCCATTTGTCACACTTTGCGACTTGCAGCATCCTCATGGTCACGTGATCAAAATTCAGACCTTTGGCAAACTGACTCATATTTATGACAGTTGTAATGTCCCAGGGGTCACGTGGTCTCCTTTTGCGACCTTCTGACAAGCTAAGTCAATGGGGAGACCAGCTTCACTTAATGACCAGGTTACTCACTTAATTGCAGAGATTTACTTAGCAGTTGTGGTCATGGGGAAGAAGCCACTTATCAGCGTGTCTTGCTTTGCAGTGGAAATTTGTGGTCATTAGAGGAGGACTACCTGTACAGCCAATAAAAGATTAAGGGTGGCAAACATGACAGATGAACAAAGGTTTTGATAAGTCTCCTTAACAATTCTGGTCTTTATAGCTCTTCTAAACAACAGCACAGTGGGAGTCATCTAGATATTGTTCCAGAGAGCAGGTGCCGCTGTAGAGAAAGTGCATTTGGGGGGTCTCGATATATGACATTAATCAAAGGAACCCCAAGGACTCCAACCTCCCCTAGGATCAAATTGGCAGGCTGATCCTACGGGAGGTAGCCATCCCCTCCAGTAACCAAGTTTGATGCCAAGTAGGCATTGTGAGTCAGGAACAGAGGGAGGGAGAGTCCTTGGGAAAATGAGCATGGACACACCAAGTGTCAGGCTAGTCTCAGCGTGAGCATTTAGGAAAGAAAGACCCTCGACTCCATTTGTAGCAAAAGATACAACTTTTACTAAAGTGGTTACAGCATAAGCAAAGCTGGATTTGAATATTCCTGCTCAAAACCTGCCTTTCCCCCAATTCCCACACCCTCCCCTCTTGACCAGTTCATCAGTGTCCAATAGCATTTTGAATTTGGCGTTGTGATAACTACTTTAAGGTTTCACATTGTGTTCTCCCATTCATGTCCTTGGATGCATTGGTCTGTTCCGGATTGGCACCTTTGCTCCCTGTCATTCTTCCCCCCTCCCTAACATTCCCCTTTCCCCCCTCCCGCAATTTATGGCATGATGCCAGCAAAGCGAAGCAAAGGCAGACCTGACACCCAGGAAATTTCTCTTTGCTCCTTCTTTAAATCCCCCTGCCCTTTCTCTCTCCCCCACTGCAGATACCCTGCTGGCTTTGTTTACATCTTCATGGGCCTGTATTACGCCACCGACCGAGGCACCAACATCCGCCTGGCACAGTACTTCTTTGCCACCCTGTACCTGGCTACCCTGCTGCTGGTTTTCTGCATCTACAGCCGTACCAATAAGGTCAGGAGCCAGAATGGATTTCTGGAAGTGCTAAAAGAGGATCTGTTTTCCTGTTGTACGTCCATCCCAAGCCCAGGAAGAACTTTATGACCTAAAAGCACAGGATAAATGGGGGCAGGTCCCTCGCAGGGAGGGAGAACTCTAGGAAGTGCCATTGCTCAAAGTTACAAATTATTCATTTTATGGAGTTTCTGGTGTACAATGCAGATAGCAAGTTAAGTCAGAATTTTTTTAAGAGTTTTTTTGCTATCCCGGAGAAAGTCCAGTGTTAAGTACAGGGATCCTTGACTTTTGACCTGATCTTCCAAAAGGCACTTAATCCAATTCTAAAGTTCTGGTGGAATCCTTCCTCTCCCACATGGTCACATGCAGAGGTGGGTATTCAGCTGGTTCTGATCAGTTCTGGAGAACCCATAGCAGAAATTTTGAGTAGTTCAGAGAACCGGCAAATCCCACCTCTGAGACCTCTAAAATGTCATAGGAAGGGGACGCATGCCCACCAAGCCATGCCCACAGATCCGGTAGTAAAAAAAAATTGCATCCCACCACTGATCACATGACCATATTTTGGGCACTCAGAAAGTGGCCCAATTTTGTGGTGGTTTGCAGCATCCTGTGATCACCTGACTCCAGTTCACCGCATTTTATTTTTTTTTAATTTTGCTGAGAGTTGGTGTTTAACTTCTGGCAAAAACACCCCCTAGCAAACAGTGCAGTTCACTGGCATCTGTTAAAAAAAGAAAGAAAGAAAGAAAGAAAGAAAGTGGTAAAATATGGTCGGTTATAATGTCATGCCATGATCCGTTTTATGATCGCACCCAGGCTCCACTATGGTTGTAAATTGGAGAACGACCTGTAACATGGTGGAATTCGTGTGAAGCTTTTTTTCTCCCCTCCCAGAGTTTTCAAAGCCACTGGGCTTCTGTGCTAAAGGGTTACCCCAAAATCCCTGCATTGGAAAACCAAAGAAGAGCTCTCAACACATTTTGTCCATGCTGCTGGTAAAAGCAAGGTCGTGTTGATTTTGACTCCTGGTGAATATAGGGACGCTTCCCTTTCTGTGATGGGGCTACCTAAGTGGGATTATTTTTTTTTTCTCAGCTTCCAAGTCTTAAGTGACAGTTGTGTGATTTCCAAGTGGCTTCCCATTCGGGGAGCAATTAGAACCCATCCTGTTTAGTTATTTAAACAGCAGCCCAATTTAGAGAAGTGTTGCCACCTACCCGTGACCGGTGCCAAAGGCTGGTCTTATAAAAGAAGCCCAACCAAGCTGTCAACTGATAAAATATTTCGGTGGTCTTTTTAGAGTTGCCGACAGAAAGGGATGGGGGGAGCAGTGTAGCAGCTTGCAAACTGAATCTGCATTCCATAAATGTTCTCAAAGATAGTAACTAGGTGACTGAAGTTTCTGCCATGCAAAATTCTAACTGAAGAGTATGATTGATAACTCTTGGCTATGAATGTGTCCCATTGGAGAATATGAATTACAATACACCCAGGGGATGGGGGAAAACCAGGGTCAAGGGTGACAATGAATGATGTGTTTCAGAGTCAGCTGCACCCAGGCAGTGGCAGACATGTTAACTCCCAATAAATCCTTTTTAAGTTTTGGAAGTTTGGCTCAAGACTCATGATTTAAATGGGGGGGGGGGGGGGGGGGTAACTGCCGGAATCCTGA
>BHFT01049009.1:41057-51090 GCA_004320025.1 Laticauda laticaudata
GGGGGGGGGGGGGAAACTGCCAGAATCCTGACAGCTAGCTGACTCCAAGGCACATCATTCATTGTCACCCTTGACCCTGGTCTTTCCCCACCCTCTGGGTGTATCATAATTCATGTTCTCCAATGGGATACATCCATAGCCAAGAGTCATCAATCATGTTCTCCAATTAGAATTTTGCATGACAGAAACTTCAGTCACCTAGTTACTATCTGAAAAATTATTTATGGAATGCACTTTTGATTTCCAAGCTGCCACACTGCAACCCCCTCCCTTTTCTGTTGACAACTCTAAAGACCAGAGAAATATTTTATGAGTTGACACAAGCTTTGCGATGGTTGGAAGAAATGAGGCCTTCGCTCTGCATGGAGAAGAAATGGGGGTGGTTCCATTAAGTGAACCGAATGGGAATGCAGGTAGTGCTTGATTTACAGCCACAATGGAGGCCAAAATTTCCATTGGTCAGTGAGAAATTCGCTAAGTGAGCTTTGCCACCTTTTACGATCTTTCTTGCCATCGCTGTTAAAGTGAACCACCACAGTTGTTAAAGTTAGCAAAACCGTTGTTAAGTGGATTCGTCTTCCTCACAGACCGCTTGTCGGAAGATTGCAAAAGGGGATTGCATGGCCCCGGGACACTTGCAACTGTCATAAATATGAGTCAAGTTGACAAGCATCTGGATTTTGATCATGGGGGATGTTGCAGTGGTAGTCTCTTAAGTGTGAAAAACGGTCACAACTCAGCCATTTTCAGTGCCTTTGTCACTTCAGTCACTGAACGAACGGTTGTAAGTTAAGGACCACCTGTATTGCTCACTCTGACTGCTCACTGCCCCCTCTTCCCCTAGGTCCCTCCCTACGTGTTCTTCTTCATGTGCTGTGCCTCCTACCGCATCCACTCCATTTTCGTCTTGCGTCTCTTCAATGACCCGGTGGCCATGGCTATCCTTTTCCTGGCGGTCAATCTCTTCCTGAAGGATCGCTGGTCCTGGGGCTGCTTCTGCTTCAGGTGAGAAAAACCCCAACATCGCACCAACACTACACTATACAGTAGAATTCAAAAGAGTTACCGCCCTGGAATAGGTTTTTCAGCCTATTTGTCCTTGTTTTTGTCATCCTGTACCATCTGCCAGATGGTAATAGTTCCAAAAAAGGGTTCCCAGGATGAGATGGATCTTTGAGAATGTTGTTGGAACTTTCATTTAGCAATTGGAGCCTAGAAGGCTCTATCCAGAAGAGGGAGAGGGCAACTCATGCATCCTCTGAGGGCAATGACATTAACCCTCTGGGACGCGCTGTCCTATCTGCACTGTGCACATTGGCAAACCGCTACAGAGGTTGCAGTAAAGTTAAGATACTCTCTTATGGTGCAGCGAGTTAGAAGGTTCACCATCAGTTTTCCATTCAGTTGTTTTTCATCAGGTTTGAAGTCTTGAGCTGGACAACCCATTAATACGGAGCTAGTAGTGTGCAACGGCAGCCAAAAAAGCCAACAACCAATCCTAAGTTGCATTAAACAGAGAAGATACAATCCAAGGTCAAGTTGAGGTACTAATACGCACGCCTAAAAAGCCTTAGTAAGACACACCTAAGAGTACTACATGTTCAGCTTTGGTCACCACACTATAAAAAAGACTGTGAGGCTCCAGAAACAGTGCAACAGAAGCAACCAGATGATTAGTGGACGGCAGACTAAAAATCACGAGAACGTCTGCACGGAACTAACCTGGCTAGCTCTAGGTTGAAGAGAAGGGACCAGGGGGAGGACAGGATCAAGCAGTGCTTCCACATATTTGGAGGGGCTGCCACAGAGAGGAGGAAGGGGGTCAAGCTATTTATTTTCCAAGGCACCCGAAGGCCAGACAAGGAAATAATGGATGGAAACTGATCAAGGACAGATTCAACCTAAAAATAAGTAGGAATTTTCTGACAGTGAGAACAATGAGACAGAAGTTGCCTTCAGAACTTGTATCTGTAATCACAGATTGAAATATAATACCTTTAAATCTTTCTCCTAAGTTTAACACTTAGAATAATATATATTTTTCATTCTGATTCTACTTAGTGCATCCTGAAGTTGCTTACTATATTATAAAATAGAAAAGAATAAAACAACAAGATTTAAAGGTATTATATTTCAGTCTGTGATTACAGGAGAAACTTTGTGTTAATGAGAAAAGATAAATAGAAAACTGAAATAGAAGAGAACTTGTGGGAGCTTCATCACTGGAAACTTTCAGAAGAGATTGGACTGCCATCTGTCAAAAATGGTGTCGGGTCTCCTGCTTGGGCAGGGGGTTGGACTAGATGTCCTACAAGGTCCCTTCCCATTCTGTTAATCTGCTCACGGTGAAAAGGCGTCCCCTTTTGGGCTAGAGCAGAGAACTCCAACCTCAACACAAATTGTGCTTGTGGACTTCAACTCCCAGAATTCTTCAACCAGAGAACGGTGGTAACCCTCAGAGGGCTTGGCACATGGAGGCCTCTCATTGGCTGTCTTCCCTTCAGTTGTTCAATGTCCTAGAGTTTATGAAGTATATATGCTGCCCATGTGATCTTCAAGTGACTGAGGATGACTTACAACATCCTAAAAGCACAAAACAAAAGCATTTTAAAACGTTCAGCATGACACATTAAAACATGAAAACCAAAGGAGACAGCTACTGTCCCTAGCACTGCTTTACAACATTTTTGGTCAAAAGTTCTGATTTTGGGGGGGGGAAATGTACATTTGTTGCTTCTTGAACATCATGTATCTCAGTTGCACCTGCCTTATATTCTGTTCATGACTTAGGCTGGGTTCACATATAATGCCAAGCCAAAACTTATTTGGAAGAGAAGGACCAGGGGAGACACGAGAGCAGTCTCCAATATTTGAGGAGCTTCCACAGAGAGGAGGAAGGGGGTCAAGCTATTTTCCAAACACCCAAAGGCCAGACAAGGAAGAATGGATGGAAACTGAACAAGGAGAGATTCAACCCAGAAAGAGGAGAAACTTTCTGATAGGGAGAACAATCAACCCATGGAACAGCTTTTGCCCTCGGAAGTTGTAGGAGCTTCATCACTTGAGACTTTCAAGAAGAGATTGGACTGCCATTTGTCAGAAATGATGTAGGGTCTCCTGTTGGGCAGGGGGTTGGACTAGGTGACCTATAAGGTCTCTTCCAACTCTGATTATCTGTTATCAGGGCTCCAACATATCCATCCCCATTCAAATCATAAGTCTCTAGCCGCATCTCAGAGAAAAGAACATTGATTTATTAGAAGTGGCTATGTTGGTGTTAGCTGGATGCAGCCGACACGAAAACACATCATTCATTTCCTCCTTGACCCTGGTCTTCCCCCCGTCCTCTGGATGTATATTTTCCAATGGGACACATCCATAGCCAAGAGTCATCAGTCATGCTCTTCAGTAATATTCGTGCGCTCCCAACAACTTTGGTCTGCACCAGGGTGATTATCTATGTACTTGAGGAATGCACTGTTTTCCCCCCCCTCTCTTTTCCTAGCAGCTAAAAAGATCAAAGGAGTATCTTTGTAGTTGGCATTTGGCTTTTTATGATTTATTCGATGAAAGATAAGTAAGCCATCATGGAGGGGCAGAGGTTGTCTGTGGTTGTTGTTTGGGTGGTGCTTGAGCACAAGTTTAGGCAAGAGAGCTGGTTTTGAGGTGAACGGGGCTAGCAGGGACCATGGCCACCTAACACCACCCCCCCCTTCCTGTTTTTCACCTTCAGCCTGGCTGTGTCTGTCAAAATGAACATCCTCCTCTTTGCACCGGGCCTTCTCTTCCTTCTCCTCTGGCGTTTTGGCCTGCGAGGGGCCATCCCAAAGCTCGCCATCTGCGCAGCCCTTCAGGTAAGTGGAGGGGAGACGATCCTCAGGGCTTGTTTTTTGCAGCAAGATTTGGTGGGAAGGACGGCCTAAGTGGAAAGGCCAATGGCCTGACTCCATAAATGGCCGGGCTCTGTGGGCAAATAGTGTCAGGCAGGGGCCTTCATCTCACAACAGCTGAAGGGTTGCAGTATTTCAGTTGGTGTGCAAAGCCATTTGTATGGGTCAGTTGGTTTGATAATTATGCCAAAACAAAATTATTTCCTTCCTTCCTTCCCTCCCTGTTTCTCTTTCTCTTTCTTTCTCTCTTTTGTTCATTCTTCTTTCTCTCTTTCATTCTTTTTCTTTCTTTCCTTCCCTCGTTCCTTCCCTTCCCTCCCTCTTTCTTTCTCCCTTTTGTTCATTCTTCTTTCTCTTTCATTCTTTTTCTTTTTTCTTTCTTTCCTTCCCCTCTACCCTCATTCCTTTTTTCTTTTCCTTAAGCTTATCTTTCTTCCTTCCTTCCCCTTCTTCTCCTTTCTTTTTTCTTTTTCCTCTTTCCTTTGTTCTTTCCCTTCCTCATTCTTTTTCTTTCTTTCTATATCTTTCTTCCTTTCTCTTTCTTTCCTTTTTTCCTTTCTTTCCTTTTTTTCTTTCCTTCCTTTGTTCCTTTCCTTCCTCATTCCTTTTCTTTCTTTCTCTTTCTTTCATTCATGTTTTTCTTCCCCCCCTCTCCCCCTTCAAGATTGCATATGAGATTTTATACTATGTTTATGGCAAGAAATCTTCTACTGAAACATCTTAGATGGAAATTGTAATCTGTTACTGTGAATAAATTCTTAACAATCAAAAAAAAAAAAGATTGCATATGAGCAACTTATTTTATGTCAAGATGATCTAATGGTGGGGCAAGAAAACCTGGATGACCGAGAATCTCCATAGAGATTGCAAGCTTGTGTATCTCTTGCAGGTGGCCCTGGGCTTGCCTTTCCTGATGGAGAACCCCGTGGGATACGTGTCCCGTTCCTTTGATTTGGGTCGTCAGTTCCTCTTCAAGTGGACCGTAAATTGGAGGTTCTTGCCCGAAGATGTTTTCCAACATCGGGCTTTTCACCTGGCGCTTTTGGTCCTCCACTTCACAGCCCTGGCTCTTTTTGCACTAAACAGGTGGCACAGGTGAGAAGTTTGTGGCAGTTTGTGGGGAAGGAGCTTGTTTGTGGCTTCCTTGTGGGGAAGGAAAGTTTGTGGCTTCCTTGTGGGGAAGGAAAAGGAGGCCCATTCCCTGGGATTGCCCCAGGCTTTAACAGAATAACAGAGTTGGGAGGGACCTTGGAGGTCTTCTACTCCAGGGGTCTCCAAACTTGGCAACTTTTAAGCCTGGTGGACTTCAACTCCCAGAATTCCCCAGCCAACTTTGCTGGTGAATTCTGAGAGTTGAAGTCTACTAGGCTTAAAGTTGCCAAGGTTGGAGACCCCTGTTCTAAGTCCAACCTGCTTCTTAAGCTTACCATTCCAGACATGGCTGTCTGTCCAATCTCTCCTTAAACACATCCAGTGATGGACCACCTACAGCTTCTGGGGCATGATTCGCTCAAGGACTGCAGTGACTTGCTTAACTACAGTTAAGAACTTCTGGAGGCAAGCTTTCCCACTCATGAATTGTTCTAACTGTCAGGAAATTTCTCCTTCGTTCCAAGTTGCTTCTGTCCTTTGATGAGTTTCCATCTTGTCCTGCCTTCAGGTGCTTTGGAAAATAAGTTGACCCCCTCCTCTTTGTGGCAGCCCCTTAAATATTGGAAGACTGCTATCACGCCTCCTCTAGTTCTTCTTTTGTACTTTAATGGGAGGAATTTTAAATTTTCTATCACTGTGCTCAGAGAGAGAAAGATATTTTCTTGTTGCGCTTGTGTTGAATTTTGTTGCAATTGCTTTCATGTGTAAAGTCAACAATTCTGGAATGAAAGCAGGCATCACTCCGGGATCTCAAGTATAGATATGGCTAATCCTGGCATATAATCCACCATGAAATGGATCCATTTTCTTACTGGTCTCTTACAGATCTGATGAAAACATATTGAGCCTGTTAAAAGATCCAGCCAAGAGGAAAGACCATCCGGAACCTCTCTCAGCCAATCATATCCTTTTACCAAATGTGAGGTTTTCTTGTTTGGTGGATATTACGGAAGAGTTCATTACTCACAGTTAACCTTGGCAACTCTGAGATTTGTGAAGTTCAACTCCCAGAATTCCCCAGCTAGTTGGGGAATTCTGGGAGTCGAAATCCACAAGTCTCAAAGTCGCAAAGGCTGGTTATAGTTCAATATCCATCACAATGTTGTTATAGCCCTGTGTGAGTTTTGCACTGTGCAGTCTTTCCTTAACCGAAAGCCACAGGTCATTTTCCCGCTCTTTACCTCCAATTTCATTGGCATTTGCTTCAGCCGCTCCTTGCACTACCAGTTCTACGTCTGGTATTTCCACACCCTGCCCTACTTGCTTTGGTGCATACCACCCAAGAAGCTGGCCCATCTACTGAAGTATGTGTCTTCCACAGTGGTGGGATTCAGTTTTTTTTTTTACTACCGGTTCTGTGGGCGTGGCAGGGGAAGGATACTGTAAAATCCCCATTCCCTCCCCACCCCCCACTAACCTGCTTTCCAGCTCCGTTCTCCGGTGCAGGGCAACCAGAGAAGACCCAGCTGGGACTCCATGGGAAGCAGAGAATAGGTGGGGTTGGCGGGGCCAGTCAGAGGTAGTATTGGACGGTTCTCCAAACTACTCAAAATTTCCGCTACCAGTTCTCCAGAACCGGTCAGAACCTGCTGAATATCTTTTCTTTTTATGTACACTGAGAGCATTTGCACCAAGACAAATTCCTTGTATGTCCAATCACATTTGGCCAATAAAAGAATTCCAATAATTCCATTTCCAAGATCACCTCTGGTCTTCCAAGACCTCGTGAGGAGAAGGGATGGAAGCCAAGGATCTTTTACCCTATTTCAGAGTCTCTTCACGTACACCAGCTTGTTTTCTTCATACTGGGAACCTTGTGTGTCAGGTGGAGGGATATTGGGAGCTGCACTGCTGGTTTCAGTGGGAGTGAGTGTGTTTTGTCTGTGTGTCTGGTTTTGTCTGTCTGTCTCTGTGTGTGTATCAGCGGTCATCCAGACACTCAGATTTCTGAACAATTCCTTTCCTGCCTACAAGGGGAGGAGGTGGATGTGCAGGCAATCATCGACTAAACAACAGTTTGTTTAGTGACCATTTGAAGTTAGAATGGCACCGAAAAAAGCAACTTATGACCATTTTTCACACTTAAAACGGCCATCGCACGTGATCAAAATTCAGACTTTTGGCAACTGGCTTGTATTTGTGACAATTGCAGGGTCCTGCAGTTATGTTTTATGACAAGCAAAATCAGCGGAGAGGCCAGATTCACTTCAGAACTGTGTTTCTAACTTAACACCTGCAGTGATTCACTTAGCAAGTATGGCAAGAAAGGTCCTAAAATGGGGGCAAAACTCGCTTAACAAATGTCTCACTTAGCCACAGAAATTTTGGACTCATTTACAGTCGTACGTTGAGGAATGCCTGTACTTAGATTCTGCTATCCAGTTTTGTTTTGGGGTTTGAGTTTCTTTTGACATCAAGGGAAGTAAGTCAATTTTCTCCCCAGCTGGAAATTTAACGTTAAAACACACACAGACATCTGTCAACCTGGTGCCCAAATTAGAAATACAGGCAGTCCACAACAGCCATTTGTTAAGTGACCAAAGTTATGGCCCTGAAAAAAGTGATGTATGACTGGTCCTCACACTTACGATGGCATCCCCACGCAGTCACATGATCAGAATTTGGCAACCAGGGTGTTTTTATGACAGCTGCAGTGTCTTGTAGTCATGTGATCACTATTTTCAACCTGTCCAGCTGGCTTCCAATAAGCAAAATCAAGGGATTCCCTTAATGACCACATGATTCACTTAAGAGTGGTTTACTTAACTGTGACAACAAGTTGTAAAATCAGGCAAGAATCACTTCACAACTGCCTTGCTTGGAAATTCTGATCCCAGTTGTGACACTAAGACCAGGATTACCTGTAAAAGATCGAATTTGTGAATTTGGGGATTGAGGAATGACTAATATTTTAAAATAGTACCAGCCAACCAAATCAAATATTGTCTTGTACAAGAGAAAAAATAGCGTCGAACAAAATTAAATTTAATATTAGATGCCTTACAGTAACTAAGGCAACTTTTACCAGAAGTCTAAAGTAGAAAGGTTTAAAAATAATGAAACTTGATGAATGCAGATTGGGAACAAAGTGGTTGTGCCATTTAAAATAGTATCTGGAGACAACCCAGTTTAAGAAGTTCCTTCTTCAAGAGGCAACTGGACTCTGTTTTTCCTTGAAGATATTTCGATTCTCATCCTAGGAGCTTCTTCAGTTCTTCCAGAAGCTTCTTTCTGAAGAAGCAAAATCCAGTTGCTTTATGAAAAAAGCATCTTTGGGACGTTGACCTGGATGACTGAGAATTTTCATACATATCCAGTTTTAAGAAAGTTGCCTTAAGTTTTCATGGACTGAAATTCATTTCATCAGGTGCTGGGCATGTTTTCCTAAGTTGTGGGAATTTCACCAAATGGAAGAGAGGAACTTGAGGAGAGAAAGGAAAACGACCGACACCCAGAAAATGAACATGTTGATCCTCCCATTTAAAGTCATTAAGAAGTTAAAATGTTCATAATTAAGACGATACGCCAATAATGCATGTTCATACCTTACCTGACTGCTTTGTTAACTATTAGTATGCGGTGTCACCCTGGCCACGTGATGATAGAAAGTGATCCTTCATTTAACCTACTTGAACAAAGACCAATTGAAGCAGAGTGGAGGATGGGATTGGGGCAGGAGGAGTGGGCAGCATAAAATCCCAGGTTGCTAGTCCTCATCTAAATATTTATCCAAAATTGGTTGCCCTGTTAACTACTATTTTAAAGCTGGAAAACCCAAAGAACTTGTTATATATCCTAAAATACAGGCAGTCCTGTATTTTAGTCCTGTATAGGGATTGTGCCTGGCCTGCGGTGGGCATTCCCACCCCCCCGTCCAAAATCCCCCCCTGCCCTGAAGAGGGTGGTGCTACCTGATCAGAGCTGGCAGTCCTGTATTTTACAGGTAGACNGTGAGAAGGGGATCACGTGACCCCAGGACAACAGTCATAAATACAAGACAATGGCCAAACATCTGAATTTTGATCAGGTGACCATGGGGATGCTTCAACAGTTGTAACTTGTATGAAAAACAGTCAGAAGTCATATTTTTCAGTGCTGTTGTAACTTCAGTCACTAAATGAGTCACTAAATGTGGAGGACTACCTGTAAGATTAACATGGGAAGGGAAGGAAGGCCCTTTGCATGCATGTGACAGTCTAAGGGGCATCATTTCTTCCCAGAAGTAGCCTCTTTGTTTCCAGGTGACTCAATGAGGTCTAGAAAATCCATCTATCTTGCATTTATGTACATACTAGCTCTATACCTGTGCTTCTCTATTAAACTATGTGATCAGGCTTAATTTTGGGGGAGGAAAATAAGGAAATAAAATTGTGCCTCTGCCTACCAGCATCCATCGGTATTCCTCTGGCTAAGCGTTCTGTCAATATGTGAGAGTTGAGGGCTATTTGGAAAGTGAAACAGTATTTGCTATGTGAGCAAGGAGCCTGGGCGTGGCTCAGCTCAACTGTTCTCTGGACTAACTGCTTGGTGCTCTGAAACTGAAAATTCTCTCCTCTGCTTGTGTATTGTATTTGGAAGAGATTTCTTTTCAGGTGGGGAGGAGGAGGAGAACTCCTTAGTATCAGCGTGTTAATAATAATATATATGAAATACTAATTCTCTGATGGTCATTTCAAAAAATCCTTTCTTAGTGAGCATCTAGAAGCCAAGAGGAACATAATGTGCCAAATTTATAAATTTGCTTTTAAAGTTGTAGCGACATTTCGGCAGAATCTCATTTGCCATCATCAGGCTTGTATTGTGTTCGTCTATGAGTCAGACTTTCACGTTGCGGCAACTTTAAAAGCACAACTATAATGACGTGGGAAAATACTCGAACAAAGCTGAATACCATACAAGTAAGTACCTGCGAAAACTTAAGGAATTATATATATATGTGTGTGTGTGTGTGTGTGTGTGTGTGTGTGTGTTTTTAAGCTTTCGCGGGTACT
>BHFT01049010.1:0-38788 GCA_004320025.1 Laticauda laticaudata
AACAAGAGAGAGGCCTGAGAGGGGGGCGTAAGAAAATGAGGATAGAGAGAGGCGATGCGAGAGGGGCGACTGAGTACTTGCTGAAGAGGCAAGAGTGTTTTGTAATACCACGAATTGGTGCTTTCAATATTAAATTTTGTGAAATGAAAGATAGTAAGGTCTTTTGCGTCATCAAACATTTTACTGTTCTGTACAATCTAGAACCTACTGACAGAGCTCTGTGCCTACAGTTTGTGATACGGTCCCATGGCCGTGTTAGGAGCTGTTTTCCATCTCTGGTTCTATGGTTTCTTATGATCCTTGGATGCAGTGTACAAGCATTGCGTGCCAACTTCATCAACTGAATTACATACTTTGTAAGTAGGTGAGGACCGTTAGTGGCGTTTGAAGAGGGAGTATTGAAAATAGACAGGTGTGTGTTGGTGGTAAGATTTTTCAAATCGTATTATAACTTCATAAGTAAAGGTTGTTATTTAATCCAGACACTTTCTAGTGGGGCACGCAAAGATTGGTTTCGCCGTTTAGGGAAATGTAATTTGTGCAGATCCTTATAGGTAAGCAAATCAGCAGTTTTGAAGTGTTGCAAGGTGGTAATGGGGGGGGGTGGGCATGTATGGGAGCAATGAGGTTTGTGTGCTATAATTTAAAGTGAGGCAGCAATGATCTTTTGAATTTTTAGATGTTGAAAAAAGAGTTCTATTAGATAATAGCGGCACGATTGCATTCACCTCAGTGTGAATTAACTTCAGCCTAACAATTAGCGGGTGTAATTAGAAGATCATAGATACGGGTTCATTCCCTGTGATCAAGTGTTCGCGCGGCATTATTGTCAGCATGATCATCTCCAATTAACACGAATTGGCCAGCCGGTTACGAGAACTCCTTTACCACGTATCTATAGGCAACTACACTCTTTAGCCAAAAGTAAGGTGGTAGATGAAAAGAATATTAGACTTATAATATTGCATAAATAATGTTAGAGAATGCAAAGCTGTCAGGGTTGGCCTTCTGCAACCGTAGCAGGTTTAAATAAACATGAATCAGGAATAGAATAAATTCCTTTATTGGCCAAGGTATTGCTTACACAAGGAGATTGGTCTTGGGATAATGCTCTCAATTGTACAAAAAAAAGGATACATTTCTCAAGAGCAAGAATATCAGTAACAGTGACACTTAATAATGCGTCATAGTAGGCAATAAGCAATCAAGATCATACTAGAAACCAGTCAATATAAATAAAGGATACAGGCACAAAGTACAGTAATTAGTCACAAGGAAGGATGGTATTAAGGAGTTGATGAATCAGTATAAATCATTTATAGAAACCCATCGATTCTTGGGATTTCCTAGATATAAAAAAAAACGTAATAAAAATCTACATTTTCTTTAATGGAAATTTTAAAAATTAAAAAAAATATCACAACCTACCTTAGAGAATCTTTGCACTAACCGCCAATCTGAAATCAAATGGTAAATAGAAGGCTGTCGTTTCATACATAAATGTCGCCCTATCGCTAAGACTAAGTTTTCAGTTTGATCGCGTATAGCAACAATTTAAGTAAATCTTTTAGATTACCCAAAATCAGGATTCATTAGAATAACCCAATTTTTTGATGTCTCCTAAGCTCCAAAAATTAAAAGTTCTTGGTTTTGGGTCTGGGCTGGTAAGAACTGTAAATATTAATCTTACTCCCTCTAGTAACTAGATATCTAGTATTAACAATAAAGACAATATAGGATTCGATGATTCTATCGCCAAAAAAGCTTGTCTACATTCAATAACACTAAAGACTGCATTAATATTTTACAATTAACATAGCAAGTCTTTTTTTATACATGAGAATGTAAGTCAGCAATTACTGATATTCTTTCAAGCGTCAACAACGAAACCTAGCGACTTAACAAAAAAAGAGCTGCCAGTAACTCTAATTCTCCAAAGTAGATTGCAGCAAGCGACAAATCTTTCCAATTATGTGTGCGAATTCTTGATGTATGCGTTAATTCATAGGTAGAAACGTGTGTAGTTGAATGCGTGTTCAAAAGGAAGGGAAATCATATATTTAAAATTATTCTTTGCCTGTGCAGAATAGAGGGCTCTTTTGGGTTGAGTCTTCACTGAATGGTGATTGTGGTACTTGCGTGACATGATGGGTGATCTTGTCTCAGGGTTAACAGAGGAGGCAATATACTAACAATTACAGCTGGAAAAAGAGTAAGATATCCAGATAATAGGAGCACAGTTAAGCACGAAAGTGATAGAGAACAGAGCGGCGATCTAAAAGGAAGATAGAGATTGAACAACACATAAATATACAACGCGCAGGTTTCAAAGATCACGATCCACGATATGAGAGTAAGAACGATATATATAAGTGTACAACTGTATACTAGTCTGTACGTGATAAATACTAATTGTGACAGAATCATCATTCACACACTTACGTTCTCCATGATTTCCAAGGGGAACTGCGAATGCCTCGTAGCTAAAAGCGAAATAAGAAAGATAAAACCAATGTTATACAGAATTAATATAGCATGTAATTATTAGATCTAACGCGACGCGATTCAATGCAAAGGAGGAGGGATGTCAGGGAGGGGCGCGGTTCCGTCCTTTGAGATATATAAATTATAAGAATTTCTCCGAGAATGAGAGCTCTGCAGTGATTTGGTGATAAAAAAGTAGAACTAGCCTTACGGTGCAGGCCACCGCAGTAAGATCGAGAGATCGTAGTGAGCTTATCAGCATCGCGGTTCACTTTTAAGATCACAAGAAGGACATCCATCCGCATGCCGTTTTTTTTCCTTATGACAAAATGAGACAATTATGTGCGTTAGCTTTGAGCAATATTTTAATAGAACTGTGTCTCTTACAAGATGCGTAGAGAGAGGAAGTATCCCACCTAGATATAGAGATTTGAAAGTATAGAGAGCGTCTTATAAGTAACTAAAGTTGTGTTTAGTGGGCTATTCCGACTAAGGTACATTTAAAACTCATCTTATTTAGAAGTGTCAGAGTCTACATAATGAGTTACATAAGACACAAAATAACACATTGCGACTATTGAAACACATATATATGCAAAGTAGTTATAACATTAGGATGTATGGTTCACTTTTATATGCAAGTAAAATAAACTGCCTAAGCTTAACGACTGTATAGCGTGTGATGGTATTTAAACCATTTTCTGTTTGTTTGGATTCAGAAGTGAAAATGTCTACTATCTAGTTAGATCAAATAGCCTTGAAGCAAAGTTCTCAAGGAGATAGCATGACCGTAAATACCACCAAAGAAATAGTACTAATCTATTACGATCTCTAATATAGAGACTGGATACTATTGTAAAATATTAAATCTGATAGTAAAATGAATCAGAAGAACGTGAGCCCTAATCTATTCCCCTAATTACTATGACTTCCAAAGATTGCTATTGATCTCAATACCAATAGAAAAATACCTTTCTTAAATTACTCTTTTTACAATCTCCCTTACAATTTTGATAAATGAATTATATATGTGCGTCCGTATTTAAAAACTCAATTCATAGATCATTTTATCTGAATTGTCTAAATTAAATGATTGCCATAAGTTTAAATTTCCATGGTAGATTTGACCTTTTAGCATATGGGCTTAAATCGAAGAATGTTATCTCTTAGCTTTTCCTCGCTATCTTAAGGCTCCTTAACATCTGCCCAATTCGGATGCAAAACGTCTTGTAAATAAGGACACAGCGCAACGAAAAAAATGTTCCACTCGTTTACGCCTCTCAAAAGCGAAAAATTTCATAAACAGAGCGATAACTACGGAAAGGAACGACGGGAGGACGCAGAGGATGAAAGCGGAGCGGAATGAAGCATCCATTTGCATCCATCAGCCATTACCTCTACCCATCCTTAATATCGAGATAGGTCCCCTCTGCGAACGTTTTCCATTTTAAAGCCTTTCTTTGCGTTCTGCATCCGCTTCATTCCTTCCTCCGTCATGCTTACACGCTGCGTTCCGTTCCCGTTCCCGTCTGCTTCCTCCCTGTTCTTTTATGCGATGCCGTTAGCGGATATATGCTGATGTTAACGGAATGTTGTAACTGGATAACAACGATGCAGAACGATTCCCCGTATGCCTAGCGATGCAAGAACGGACACTTGATACATTTCCAACTCAAAGTTTGAGCAGGTCAAAACTTTTGACGATGAATAATGTATAGATTGATGCTGGATCGGATAGAGAGGAACAAAACGAGGCAGTGAGCACAGAACGAAGCATCGCGTTACGGATGGTAAGTGTTTTTCTCCGTTTTACATCCTCTTTCCATCCATTGCTGCAGTGTGACAGGGGCTTAACAATGATCAAAGTGCTTTCATCTTCTGGGTTTACTCCTTTTCTTTCTCACTTTATGCATTCATTTGATGAAATGTTTCCATTTGAAGATTCAGAGTGTTCTACTGCAGGGGTCCCCAACCACCGGGCCCCGGACTGGTACCGGTCCGTGGATCATTTTGTACCGGGCCGTAAAGAATGAATAATCGTGATTAAAATATATATAAAAATATGTTTTTGCTTCCGGGTGTCTTATATTGAAAGACAACCACTTCTACCCTCGCCTAACTTCTGCGCTAACTTCGTGCCTAACTTCGCAGACCGCATTGCTAACGCTAAGAAGCCCTTTACTATTGGGGAAGAATTGATTTGGCCGATCCTTGAAAAAGTGTTTCTGCGTGAAACTGGTCCCTGGTACAAAAAAGGTTAGGGACTACTGTTCTACTGTATACATGTCCAAATACCTCCATCTTCAAACATTATTAAACATTAAAACATTTGACTAATGTATTTCAGATCAATCAGAAGACTGAAGCAAGACACATACTCAGCGTACTCCAAAAACACTTCTGTAGGAAGCTTTGTAAGTTCTAGAGTAGACTAATTTAGTGAAATGAATATTGTTAATTTGTTTATAGTTTTCACTAAAGAAATATGCTTATGTGTGTGTGTGTGTGTGTGTTAAGTTTTCGCGGGTATTTATATGAATGGTATTCAGCTTTGTTCGGATATTTTCCCACATCATTATAGTTGTGCTTTTAAAGTTGTAGCAACGTTTTGGCAGAATCTCATCTGCNGAACAGGTTTGCAATGACGGGTGACAATGGTGATCCCATAGGGGCTCCTTCAATTTGCTTGTATATATACAATATATATATACAATGACGTGGGATAATACCCGAAGGAAGCTGAACAGCACACATGTAAGTACCCGCGAAAACTAAATCTGCTCCAAATGCAAAACACAAGCAGAGGAGAGGAGTTGCAGTTTCAGTTTTACAGCACCAAGCAGCTTTAGTACAGAACAGTTGAACTAAGCCATACCCAGGCTCCTTGCTGTCTCCTGCTTGTTCACAGAGCAAATAGTTTTCGTGTCCAAACAGCCCTCAACTCTAGCCAAATGAATACCGATGGTGCTGATAGGCAGAGGCAGAATTTCCCCCCCTTATTTTCCTCCCCAAAAACTAAGCCTGACCACATAGTTTTGTCGCGAAGCATGGGTATCGAGCTAGTACTTTATATGTGGAACATTTTATACTTTCAGTAAACAATGAACATATTTTATTCTAACCTTCCATACATAATCTGTATCTGCAAGCAACTCATTCATAAGTCACAAGCAAGATTTAAATTTGTAACCAGAAGCACTTCCTATAATTTGGGCATTGTGTGGCAACTGTTTTTCATTAAAAACACATCCGGAAAGATTCTGATGATTTTCTGGAACATTTAACTCGGAAAGCTCCATAACTTGTGAGATTTCATCATTTCCTAAACATATGAGTACCAAGAGGAAGTTGCTGAACTATACCTCCCGGTATTCCATGCCAATGTCCAGGGGTGTCCAACCCAAGTAACTTTAACACCTGTGGACTTCAACTCCTAGAATTTCCAAACCAGCATTCTGAGAGTTGAAGTCCACAGGTCTAAAAAGTTGCCAAGGCTTAACATCCTTGCCATTGTCTATTCTGGTGACTTGAGAAATGTGATTGGGTACCAACATCTGAAGAACTTATGTATCTCAGACCTAGAAGCTGTGGTATCATCTTCAAAGATTCTCTGCACACAACTCTTGGCTTCATGAGATGCATGCTCAATTTCCTTTATCTCGCTGCACCTCATATCAAGTGAGGGTGAAGAGATGACACACATTTCTTTGAATTTCTCTTATACTGTCCCCTAGTATCTGCCACTGACCAAAAAAGTTTGATGTGACATCATTATTCAAATCCCACCCTTTCCAGCTGGTATTCCAAGACTAGATGCTATCACCTAGTTTTGGTGACTTCAAATGTCACCAAATCACGTACATTTCCAGAGATTTAAAAGTAATTCTGGGGTAAATAACGGGTATTGGTTTTTAGACAATGACATTTTGTCTTCTGTTTTACAGTCTTAGAGACCAGAGGTGATATTCAGCAGGTTCTGACCAGTTCTGGAAAACTGGTAGTGGAAATTTTGAGCAGTTCGGAAAACTGGCAAATCCCACCTCTGGGTGGAGCCAGTCTCCCAAATCCCAGCTGATTGGTTGGGTCTTCCTTGGTTGCCCTGCACAGGAGAACAGAGCTGGAAAGCAGGTTAATGGGCTGGGAAGGGAGTGGGGATTTTTCATTATCCTTCCCCTGCTACGCCCACCATGCCACACCATGCTCACCAAGGCACACCCACAGAACCACATGACCTCATTTACTGCTATTTGGAATATCTCGCGCTCCAGAGATGCAGGTTCTGACCAGTTCTGGAGAACCAGTAGTGGAAATTTTGAGTAGTTCAGAGAAACTGCAAATACCACATCTGACTGGCCCCGCTCCCATCTCTTCTCTGCCTCCCGAGTCCCAGCTGATCGGTTGGATCTTCTTTTGTTGCCCTGCACAGGAGAACAGAGCTGGAAAGCAGATTAGTGGGGTGGGGATGGAATGGGATTTTGCAATAATCTTCCCCAAGTAGTGGGGAGGGAATGGATATTTTGCAGTTACCTTCCTCTGGAGTGTGGTGGGAATGGAGTTTTTACAGTACCCTTCCCCTGCCACCCCCACCAAGTCATGTCACACCCACCAAGCCACACCCACAGAACCAGTCGTATTTTTTTTTAATCCTACCACTGTTTGAGATGCCACAATTCATCAGTATCTTCAGTAGGATGACATAATTGTGAGAACTTAACAGTTCTAAAAAAACTCACTCTTTAGCCAGAACATGTACAGACTGCTCTCTGATTTTGGGACAAGTTCCTGATAAAATTATTTCTTCCCTGATGTCAGTAGAACTAAACACCCTGTAACTTCTCTTTTTGGGGTATTTAAGGGCATCCATCTGAGATGTCACTGATGAACTTTTTCAAATTTTGTTCTATGTGGAGGAGCAAACTGAGTTGACCCAGACTCATGAAGTATGCTATGAGAATTTCTACTTCTCTTTGTTGGAAGGCAGGGGTGAGTGGGTGGAATAGTTCCTGAATAGATTCAATCTGTGGTTGTAAATCCAGGACTACTTGTGTCCACCTTCCCAGTTTTGTGGGATTCTAACCTCCATCACTCATTCAGCTGTCATGGGAGGTGCCATATGGGGAACACAGCAATTCATATAATCATGGATGAGAAAAGAGGCTAGAACTCACTGCCTCTTGGTGATTGACATGAAAGTCACCCAGGCAACTTTCCTGCCTAAGATAGGACTAGAACTCACAGTCTCCCAGTGATTCACCCGAAGTCAACTAGCCAGCTTTCCTGCCTAAGGTGATACAAGAAATTCCAGTTTCCCCATTTCTAACCTGGTGCCTTAAGCACCAGATCAAACTGGATCCCTGTATTAAGCAGATGCTAGATCCATTAGTCCAAATGGACCTGTCCTCTCCATGATCGATCACCTTTCAATGGCCCAGGTTACAAGGTATGATTTCTGGAAGTCCCATGTTGTATCAGCCATTTTGCACTAAATTCTACAAACAAAGCAATCTGCAGAAATGCTGATGCTCCCCCTAAACCTTTTAGCAGGTTAGTTCTGACTTAATAGATTTGTTTGATGGATACAAAGCCCAAGAAGTTCACTGTTTTGTTAGCTAGGGCCTCATAGGTATTGTGTGTGCCTTATCTTGTTCTCTCCTTGTGTAAACCCTGCTTGAAAAACACAAAGCAAAATTGGGGTTGAAGTCCCAATTGTGTCAATATGCTCCAATGATGTGGCAACAGCAGCTTGCAACATTTGATTCATTGGAGAGAAGAAAAGGATGGGCCTCAGGATTTGCAAGGCCTTGGCTTGATAAGGGAGGCAGCTTGGTTGCCTGTTATTGGAGGCAAATCTACCCTGGGTGGCATTTTGGTCAACCTGCTTGCTTTTCCCGGGCTATTCATGCTGCTGCTATCCTTTCCTGTGACAGAGCCAAACAAAGCAGTCAGAACTGTTACTGGGATCCTTCAGTCCATCATCACAAGTGGGGGAAAAAGGGGAAGGGGAAGTCCCTTGAAGGTAACGTGTTTGTATAGCAACTACCTCTTAGAGTAACCTAATTTTGATTCTTCTAATTGTTCATCATGCAAAAATTTTTTTATTTATTTTATTTGTCAATCGCTTACAAAATAATAGATATAAGTATAAACAAGAGTAAGGATACAGGAAATAGGTACGAATAAATGGGGACAAAAGGACAGGGACGGTAGGCAACAGTTTGAAAATTTTAAGCTCAGGTTCTTTTTGCTGCAGAGAATGTGGCAGATCAGCAATGACGTTTAATAATATTTAATAATGAAACAGGGGCCTTGGAAAATTCTAGATTACTTTCTACACGTTGACAGAAGACTTTATCCATCAGAGATGGCTTAAGAACTTGGATGAACCAAATGTTGCAATGAATGATTGATGGGGGTAGCAGGTTGGCTGAGTTTGGACTATTTAGCTTCGTCAGTGAGCCACAGTTAAACAAACCATGATGTAGCCAAATGCTTTGTTTGTACTATTTCAAATGTTCTAACTTGGTCTTGGGATATGCATTGGCTGTGTTAGCTGAGGATTGTAGGAGTTTTAGCTTCTATACATCTGAAAAGGGTCAAACTGTGAACAATTGCATTGCTACAATATTGCCAACAACCTTTAAGGTAGATTTATATTCTTTGTATTAGAATTAGAATTCTTTTTTATTGGCCAAGTGTGGTTGGACACACAAGGAATTTATCTTGGTGCAAATGCTCTCTGGATACATAAAAGAAAAGATACATTTATCAAGAGTCAAGAATCATAACGTACGACACTTAATTACAGTCATAGGGTATAATAAGCGATCAAATCATGCTAGGAAACAGTCTGTATAAATTGTAAGGATACAAGCAACAAAGTTACAGTCACACAGTCACAAGTGGGAGGGGAAGGATGGTAAGGAGTGATGAGAAGATTAATAGTGATAGTAGTGCAGAGTTTGTAAATAGTTGGACAGTATTTGAGGGAGTATTTGAGGGAATTATTTGTTTAGCAGAGTGATGGCGTTCGGGGAAAAACTGTTCTTGTGTCTAGTTGTTCTGTGTGCAGTGCTCTATAGGGTCGTTTTGAGGGAAGGAGTTGAAACAATTTATGTCCAGGATGTGAGGGGTCTGTAAATATTTTCACAGCTCTCTTTTTGACTTGTGCAGTATACAAGTCCTCAACTGAAGGCAGGTTATATTTCCTGTGCATTAATTCATGCTCTAATTTTTCTTCAGAATCTCAAGTTTCTTCTTCCACTTTTATCAATACAGTCCTATGTCGCAGGTTGGGCTGAGAAAGAGTGATTAAACTGAGTCACCCAATGGTGGAATGTGGACTTGAAATTGGATCTTGTTAGCCCTTGTTTAATTTTTTTTTACATGTACAGTAAATGTAAAATCATATCTGAAGATCCTACTGGTTTTGTAGGGATGATACTTAGTAAGTTGTAAAATAACATTTCAGGAAAACACTTCAGAGTGAGGCGAAGTCAATGAAAAATGAATTATTAAATATCATATTTGTAATAAATATATTAAATATGATGCCATAGTTTCAGGACAATTATTCATGCAGTTATTGGTTCCAGCTTTCGATTTTTTTGGAGTGAACTTTTCTTCAATGTACTTTGAGCGCAGATATAATCTGATGAACATAATGAAGGATATGCAGATACATGAAATTTCTGGTTCTGAAAGCAACATTTGAAGCATCAACTGGCTGGGTCTTAGGGTGGCCCCCATGGCATTCGGATGACCGTTCCATCTTTGGCACCTGGCATAAAAACTTCTCTTTGGCAGATGTTTGCAGGTGAGGCTGTGAAGCAGATTTGACTGCCAACAATCATTGAAATGTTTAGAAATGTTGTTTATTATGTAGGAAAGTGAGATGGGGACAGTTTCTTAATTCTGAAGGACAAGAAAGAGTTATGTACTTGGGTGGGTGTGGACATATCTACTGAGCATAACAATCCCATAGGAGTTGGTAATTTCTTTTATTAGACTGATATCCTCTCTTTCTTTAAGGGTGTAAGTTGGTGGTGCATAGCATTATTTCTCTAGCATCTTTTTATAACACCTTTTTTCTAAAGTCTAATTCTCCTTACAACAGCACTAAAAGGAATGCAGGGAAGAAAGGGTGTGTTGAGAGAGAGAAAAAATGACTATAAGTTTATTTCCTCCATTTCATGGATAACATTTGGATCAGGATGTCCTGAGATCCAGTACAGGTAGTCCTCGGCTTACGACCACAAGTGAGCCCAAAATTTCTACTGCTAAGCAAGACCACTGTTAAGTGAGCTTTACAACCTTTCTTGCCACAGTTGTTAAGTGAGGCACTGCCATTGTTAAGTTCATAACATGGTTATTAAGTGAATCTGGCTTTCTCGTTGACTTTGCCTGTCAGGAGATTGCAGAAGCTAATTGCACGACTCTTAAGACGCTGCAAAGGTCACAAATATGAATCAGTTGCCAAGTGTCCAAATTTTGATCACATGACCAAATGCTGCAATGGTTGTAACTGTGAAAAATGGCCATAAGTAACTTTTCCCAGTGCTGTTGTAACTTTGGTCACTAAATGAACTGTTGTAAGTCAAGGACTTCTTGTTCTCGAAACCAGGGGTCGCCAACTCATAATTTTAAATCCCACGGACCACTAATAGGAATTTTGACTGACAGTGGCTTGCTGTCGTTGGTGGGAAAGTCGGCCCATATTCCAGAGCTTCAGTCGTCACAGGACTGGCTGCTCCTCTATCAGGGTGCACCAGCCTGCCATGGACTGGGGGAGCTGCTCCAGGATGACCAAAGGGCCAGTCTTGTGACTACTGCAGCTCTGGAATATGGGACCGGCCCGTGGTGGAGTGGCTCTACTCAAGGTAAGGTTTGCGCTCGGTTGAAGGGTAGGGACCAGCGGGTGGGTGGGCCATGTGGGCAGCACAGCCTTGTGTTCCCTTACAGCCTGGATTAATTGCTTTGGGGGGGTGTATTTTGGAGGGGACATTTCTCTGTGGACCATCAAAATTTTCTCCCACCGGTTGGCAACCACTGCTCTGAACACATATGATAAAGATTTTGGAAGTTGTTCTATTATTTGTTCTGTAGCCACAAATCTCTGAATTGTTTCTTGTCTTGATGCCACAGGATGTCTGAATCGAATGGTTTTAATTTTAGAAAAGTAAGTTAACTTTTCCACCTGCCTACCTGCACATTCTAAACAGGACTTTTTTCACTGCATTATTTCTTTTTTCTTTTTGTTTCATTGTAGGTTTTTCCTTGCATGTAAAGGTTATCCACTGTAAATGTGGCATTTCAAGAATCCAAGAACTCATTTTCAAGAGTTCATTGCAGCTTGAATACTTGCAAGTACTTTTTTATCCCCCCCCCTCCCTAAAACCTCTCGGTAGATAAGTCTGGAATGTGTAGGCTGTCCTAAGTTAGGATAGTTTTTTTTTTTTTAAAGCTTTCTGTTATCAGCATGAGCTGTAGTGCATCAACTTTGGAAATACAACCTGTTCAAAACGTAACTAGAACAGAAGGAATAAATTTTTGGATTGCAGACACTGTTTCAGTTTGGAAGATTTTCGCCATCTTTTACTAACCTTTCCCAATACAAACCTTAGTTTGCTGATGGGTGTGCCCTTTGCAAGGGGTTGGAAGGTAAGTGTAATTTAGAGCAATCCTATCAACTCAGAAAGAGGTCACTAGGCAGACGGAAGTCCCTTGCAGGTTATAAACCAGACAGTCTCTATGACGGAAGGTCAAAAGGGGAATCCATTGTTTACTAACTGTAATTGTCTGGCTGGAGGATGGTTGTTAGATGGATGGCATGAACCTAGTTTCTCAGCAAAAGTCACGGCACAAAACATGTTTCCACTTGGACTCAACAAAAGAAAAGCTAGGTATAAATAGGTTTATAAATTGGGGGCCTGTTTCACAAGGAGGGAAATTATTATTGCTGAGATATACATGTCAGTATTCAACTGGCCATAGATGTATATACACCTTCATCTTTTTCCTTTTCTAATATAAATGTTTTTAATGTATTGTTTAGCTGTCTCAATTTTTTGTAAGATTTCTTTTTTCTTTTTTTTTTCTTTTGGAGTTTGCGTTTTAAATTCTTCTTTCTTTCTCTCTTGACTTTTTTAAATTGTTAAAATAATGGAATACAAAAGATGATAAGAAAGAGAATGAGATGAAACAAAATAGAACTGCTAAATATAAAAGTTTTTAAAAGCATAGGAAAAGCTTTCTAGTAATAGAATGTCTCCATCACCTCTGTGTCCCCAACCATTAGCCACAATTTAAATCTTTATGTTTTATATTGAAGGTTAATTTTGGTGGTTGATTTCTGTTTCAGTCCTAGAAGCTGTTTCCCAAATGTCTAAACCTGCCTTTTCTTTAATGGGTTGCATTCAGGTAGTCCTGCCCATTTTGGTCGTAAGTCATGTTGGTCATAATATGAGTCATCATATGGCTGATCTGATCTTACGACCTATTTTTTTCAGCAGCAGTTGTTAAACAAATTCCACAGTCGTTAAGTGAACCCATCGCTCGCTATGGGGTGTTTTTCCTCAAAAAACTGGAAGTAAAGGGCAGTTTTCAGAAAAAAATGAAAATTGTGGTCACGTAATAGTGTGGGAGACTGCCAAGAGCTTTAAATGTGGGCTGGTTGCCAGGTGCCCAAAATAAAGTCATGTGACTGGGTGAAGGCAGGTGTTGGAGCTTTGTAACTGGGTCATATGTTGGCCCAGAGGTGGGTATTCAGCAGGTTCTGACCAGTTCTGGAGAACCAGTAGCGGAAATTTTGAGTAGTTCGGAGAACCGGCAAATCCTACCTCTGACTGGCTCCACCGCCATCTATTCTCCGCCTCCTGAGTCCCAGCTGATCGGCTGGGTCTTCTTTGTTTGCCCTGCACAGGAGAACGGAACTGGAAAGCAGGTTAGCGGGGTGGGAAGGGAATGGGGATTTTGCAGTATCCTTCCCCTCAGTGGTGGGATTCAAAAAAAATTACCACTGGTTCTGTGGGCATGGCTTGGTGGGCATGGCAAGGGAAAGATACTGTAACCACTAACCTGCTTTCCAGCTCCATTCTCCCATGCAGGGCAACAAAAGAAGACCCAGCCAATCAGCTGGGATTTGGGAGGCAGAGAATAGATGGGGGTGGGATCAGTCAGAGGTGATATTCTGAACTACTCAAAATTTCTGCTACCAGTTCTCCAGAACTGCTGAATCCCACCTCTGCTTCTCCCGGAGTGGGCTGGGAAGGGGGATTTTACAGTATCCTTCCTCTGGCACAGCCACCAAATCACGCCCACCAAGCAACACCCACAGAACCTGTCGTAAAAAAAATTGAATCGCACCACTGAGTTGGCAGCTGTATAAGAGAGACATTTCTGCTTGGATTTGGTTGAACATCTTTAGCAGATACATACAGGTAGTCCTTGAATTATGACCACAACTGAGACCCAAATTTTTGTTGCTAAGCAAGACAGTTAAATTAGTTTTATTTTGTGACATTTCTTGCCATGGTTGTTCAGTGAATCACTGCACTTGTTAAGTTAGTAAGACAGTCATTAATTGAATCTGGCTTCCCCTTGTCGGAAGGTCGCAAAATGTGATCACATGACCCCAGACCACTGCAACCGGCAACCGGTATGAAAACCGGTATGAAAAATGGTTATTAGTCAGTTTTTCAAGTGCCTTTGTAACTTCAAATGGCCATTAAATGAATGGTTGTAAGTAAACCTGACAATTTTGCCATTGCAGCACACTCCCCAGTCTGATATTGTTGGCAAAGTTTTGTTTTTTCTCTGTCTCTTTCTGAACTTCAAAATGAATTCATTTTCCCTTTAAAATAACGAAGAATAGCTGGCGGCTATTTAATAGGCATAGTGCTGCTTAATTGTGTCAACAGTTATTCACACATTAGCACGAGCTCTTCCTTCAGGTTTGCACAGCACTGATTTGTTAAAATAAGTTGATCATATTTCTCATAAATAAAATTAGCTTTGGGCAAAGTAAGCACTTGATGGGTGGGGAGAAATTAAATGGTGGATGGTTATAGAGTTTGTTCACTTTCTAAATCTGTTAACTGGAAAAAAAATGTGTGAAAATGTTTGGATGTGAGTGAGCACTTGTGTCTGATTTAAGGACATAGTAGGTAACAACTCTATTTGCAAAATTATAATAACAGCAGCAGTTAAATGGGGTAGAATAAATTCAATTATTTTTCATGCTGATTTTTTGGGGAGGAAATACTTAGCTTCACTATTAGAAATATTGTATGCTACTGTGGTTCCCCCCACCCCACCCCACTGAACGGAGAAGGAATGCCAAATGAAATATGATAGAGCTGTGGCTACTCTGTCAAGGGCAATCAATGATCTGGATTCATCTTAACTTGGTTGCCCTTTGTTTTCAATGCAACCAGCCAACGCTCAAATGCCATCGATGATATTGGGAAAGACAGGCAACTAACTTAATTCATTTCCAGCCCTCTAGAAAGTGTAGGTCTGCTTGCTTTGGGGCCCACCCGGCTATGTTCCAAGAGATAATGAGGAGATCATTAGCAGGATGTAGTTGTCTGTCTGCTGGTTCTCTCTCTCTCTCTCCCTCCATGTATGTGTGTGTGTGTGTGTGTGTGTGTGCTGTTCCTGGATAACAATGTTTGAGATGAGCAAGTTGGAGACTGAAGAAGACAATAGAGAGCAGACCTCCTGCTCCAGTTAAGGTGGGTAGCATCCTGAGTCTGGGGCAATTCCATAGAATAAGCTTCATGGGCAGAACAAGGAAGGCCAGATTGAGGGTCAAGATTACAAGACTGACTTCTAATTCAAGGCTGCCCAGGAATCCTGTCAACTCGTAAAGTATTCCTGGCTTGCTCTCATGTTGCCATAAGAAGTAAGGGGGGGGGGGAGATTTGATGGAGCAGTTCAGTTGCTATCACCAGAAGCACATTCCACACATATCTTTCTCCAGATTGTGTCCCAGGTTACCAAAGCCAACTGGAGAGGTGGGTTTTCTATAGCCTGTGAAAGTGCTCCATTGGAGAATTTGATTTATGACACACCCTGGGAGGAAGAGAGGGGGAAACAGGGTCATAAGTAGGCAGTAAATTACGTGGGACAGAGCCGGCTTGAGGCTCATGAATTAATTAGGGCATCGGTCAGAATCCTGACAGATCCTTTGAAAGTTCATTTGCAAGGAAGAATGGTAAGTTGTAGACAGAGCAACCAAGAATGATAGATTGTAGATGGAGTGTCCAGGAAGAATGGTAGGTTGTAGGTGGAGCATCCAAGAGGAATGGCTGGTTATAGATGGAGCATCCAGGTATGTGTGTGTGTGTGTGTGTACATACCACACACACTCTTAAGGTTGCACACATATTAATTGAACCTTTCAGGACACACACATGTACACATCCATCCATAATCAGGCAAACCAAAAGGCTTTGTCTCCCTAGAGGCAAGAGAAGGATTTCCCACACACCCCATGTTCTTCCTTTAATCCAACCGTTCCCTGGAAGGAACACTATCTAGACTTATCTTCTGGACAGCTGTCCTACAGGCTTATTGGTTTGTATTTATCAGAAGCTCCAGATACTTGCTAAATATCAAGCTAGATTAGAATCTTTATTGCACACTTGAATGGAGATACCACAGTTAATTGACTCGTGCTGACCTGAAGATGCAGCCTTTTTCCGAGAGCCACTGCACTTTTAATCTGGCATTTCTTCATCCCATTCTTCTCACTGCTTAATGGATATTTTGCTTTGTGCTTCTCAGTTTTGTTGCTGGATTTATTGTTGGCATTGTATTTATGATGGTTGCAGATTTCCAGGCTCATGTGATTATCATTGGTGACCTTTCCAGCTGGCTTCTGACAAGCAAAGTTCAATGGAGAAGTCTGGATTCACTTAAGGACTATGTGATTCATTTAACAAAAGGGGTTAAAAAAGATTGTAAAATTTCTATTGCATAGCAATTACCTTGTTTAGCAATAGAAATTCTAGTCCCAATTATGATCATAAGGTAAGGACTACCTGTATATCCTTAGCAACCATAATCCAATAGATCAATCAGAAGGCCCTGGAAGTTCAATTTCTCTGTCATAGTTAGTATTCAACAGCAGACCCACTATTTTTGTATATGTCTAATCTCCCTTGTGTGATTTTGAAACAACAATTAACTTTCATATAATTTCTTAATGCAAGGCCACTAATATTCTGTTCTAAATGTTATTATTCCACCAGCATCACTTGGAAATAATAATCTTTTTGATGGCTTGTTATGGAATTCAAATTCTTCTTATTCCCTTTCTTCTTTATTATTATTTTTTTTTCTAGTAGGCTGTTCTCTCAAATTAGCTGGAAGGTTATGCCTATTTCTTTTAATACAAATAAGCCAGAACTTGCTCAAAACACGATGCATTCACATATTATCGCTTCTTCACTAATTATCCAGAGTATTTGTTTAGTGAAAGTGCACTTTCAAGTGGGGGGTTGAGTTGGTAACAGTCAGATTGTAGCATAACTAAGAATTATAAAAAGAAAGAAAAAAATATGTCAAGTCTCTGACTGTGAAAATTAAAGTTGAGCTGAGAATATGTACTGGCGGCATTATATTATACATTTTTGTGCTTACAGAGTGCTGAGGATATCAAAAGGAAATGAAGGGTAGGATGGGGGCTAAAATTTTCAAGAACATAGCTCTTTTCACCTTGTTTTAAGAGGAGAATTAGCATGAAAATGGACTTGGACCTTCTTTAAAACGCACCATGGAACAGCTATATCTCTATGCTCAGCTGATTGTTGAGAATTAACAGATAACAGAAAATCAGAGTTGGAAGCAACCTTGTAGGTCATCTAGTCCAACCCACTGCCCAAGAAGGAGACCCTACATCATTTCTGATAGATGACAGTCCAATCTCTCCTTGAAAGTCTGAAGTGATGGTGTTCCCACAACTTCTGAAGGCAACTTCTGTTTCATTGGTTGATTGTTCTCACTGTCAGAAAGTTTCTCCTAATTTTCCAGGTTGAATCTCTCCTTGTTCAGTTTCCATCCATTATTCCTTGTCTGGCCTTCAGGTGCTTTGGAAAATAGCTTGACCCCTTCCTCCTCTCTGTGGCAGCCCCTCAAATATTGGAAGACTGCTATCCTGTCTCCCTTGGCCCTTCTCTTCACTAGACTAGCCAGGCCCGGTTCCAGCAACCGTTCTTCATACGTTTTAGCCCGCAGTCTCCTGATCATCCTGGTTGCTCTTCTCTGCACTTTTTCTAGAATGTCAACATTTTTTTTTATAGTGTGGTGACCAAAACTGGATGCAATTGTAGAATCAAATACAAGTAGTCCTCAATTTACAATAGTTCATTTAGAGACCATTCAAAGTTACAAAGTGACACTGAAAAAGTGACTGATGTGTTTCAAACTTACAACTGTTGCAGCATCCCCATGGCCATGTGATCAAAATTCAGCCACTTGGTGACTGACTCATATTTATGATGGTTATAGTGTCCCTGAGATCATGTGATCTATCGTGTTCACCAAGGAAGCTTTGGTCAGAATAGAACTAATGGAGGCTTTGCAATGGGCTGTGGCTGGGTGGTCATGTGACTGGATGGGTGTGGTCAACTTGACATCGCTTATTTGCCCTTAATTACCTAAAAAAGATATATACCAAAAAAGTTGTTTATTATTTCATGCATTTCATACTTAAATAAAAGACTGGGTGAAATCAGGCTTAATAGCAGTGACTGTGAGAGGGATCTTGGAGCTTCTGGTGAGTTAAGTGATTCTTATTATTTGGGAATTAATCCCCTTGGAGGCTAGTGGCTATGTTATCTGGTTTTCTAATGGCTCTCCCAAGAGCTGAGTGGATTGTTTATCTAGTTTGCAACACTTTTAGGTGTGAAATGCTCTTGGCTGAATGCCCAGAAGTTCAATTAAGCCTATTAAGAGCTTTCCCTTGCTTCTTGTCTTTCTGGGATTATTGGGGGTTCTCCAAACCCCACAGAGTCTTAGCTAGGGGCTCTCCTGAGCCCCTAAAGCCCACACCTGAGCTGAAATCAAAAGCCACCTCTGACTAGAGATTGTACAGTATCCTTCCCCTGCCACACCCACCAAGCCATGCCCACAGAACCAGTAGTAAAAACATTTGAATCCCACTATTGGCACCATGGGTAATCCTCAACTTTTGACCACCACTGGGATCTGAATTTCCACTGCTAGACAAATCACTTCAGTTGTTAAAATGAATCATGCAGTCCTTAAGCAAATCCATGGACTTTACTTGTTGGAAACCAGTTGGAATGGTCTCAAATGGTGCACACAACCCTAGGACACTGCAACTGTTGTAAATACATACTGGTTGCCAAGCACCCAAATTTTTGATCACATGACAATAAGGATGCTGTAAAGTTGTAAGTGCAAGGACCAGTGGTTAAGTCACTTCTTTCATAGATGTTGTCAACTTTGAATGGCCACTAAATGAATGGTTGCAAGTTCAGGACTACCTATATCAGCACAATATATCAGGCTGAGGAAAGTTAAGTCAAAACTACAGTTGTGAGG
This sequence comes from Laticauda laticaudata, assembly GCA_004320025.1. Lineage (NCBI taxonomy): Eukaryota > Metazoa > Chordata > Lepidosauria > Squamata > Elapidae > Laticauda > Laticauda laticaudata. The sequence continues at coordinate 19,054 of BHFT01049010.1, forward strand.
TTTCTTTGACGAAAGCAAAATTGGTGAAGAATTAGACCAAAAAAAACCCATTTTTTCCCCTTCATCTAGCGTTCTTCCATTCAATATTTTTTTACACCAATGCAACTTTTGGAGATCCTGGCTCCTCTGTAACATGTAGGCCTAGTGTAAGATAAGCCCTTAGTTGTTTCTTGTCTAAGCATCCAGATGCTGTTTATTTCTTTGAGGGATTTATTTTCTACCCTTAATAAAAAGTTGGGCCCAGTAAAAGAGGACTATCAGATTCAGCCTTGGGTATTAGAGCAGGATATATCAGAGAAGCTCGTCTGACAAGGTGAACTGTAACATAGCGTGTCTGGCAGCTCCTGTGGTTTTTGTTGGCTTTTTTGTTTTTATTCCTTCTCATTTTTATCTTTTTCATTCTTTCTATACTACCAGACTCACATTTTTGCCAGTTGGGCAGCCATAGAAATCCCATAAATAAATAAGAAAGAAATGGAAAAGATCTGAGCTCAACCAAGAGCAAACTTTATAAGCAAGAGGCAATTGCAATTTTTGCTTACCTATCATTCTTAACTAAAGCTTGACAACTTTAAGACTTGTGGACTTCAACTCTCAGAATTCCCTAGCCAGCATGCACTTTCCTCAACAAAGCAGGGCTGGGCTTCAAATTTTTTAGCAAGGGGCTCTCTGCCCTAATGTGCTGGCCACACCCACACCTGGTTTTGCAGGGGGAAAAAAAGTCCCAAGACATCACGTGATGCCACCGTGACGATGTGAGTTTGACATCCCGGTTTTAGTGAGTTAGTTCTAATTGATTGGGTTCACACCAGAAGTGGCATTCAGCAGGTTCTGACCAGTTCTGGAGAACTGGTAGCAGAAATTTTGAGTAGTTCAGAGAACCAGCAAATACCACTTCTGACTCGAGATTTTACAGTATCCTTCCCCTGCCACACCCACAGAACCGGTAGTAAAACAAATTTGAATCCCACCACTGGTTCACATCTCACACTCAACCACATTAAGGCTTACTGGGATGGATGCACAGGAGTGGGATTCTACCAGTTCGCACCTATTCGCTAGAATCGGTTGTTGACATTCTAAGCAGTTCGGAGAACCAGTTGTTAGAAGAAATTACTGGCCTAATCCTGTAAGGAAGGCAGGAAGGAAACATTCTGGTGTTGCTGACAGAAACTGCCTCTCCATTAACCCTTATTACATTCTTGGCAGGACTAGATTTCCTGTCTCAGGAATGTCTCTGGAGTTTTTTTTTTTTTCCTCCTTTGCTGGTACTTTGCTTGTGTGGGGTGACCATTCAAAGTTACAATGGCACTGAAAAAAGTGACTTATGACCCTTTTTCACATTTACGACTGTTGCGGAATCACCACAGTCATGAGAGACCAGGTGAGGAGATGCGTGCCTTGATGTGAGTGATATTGAGTTGGCCACGCCCAGCCAAAAACATGACCACCAAGCCACGCCCACCAACTAAGCCATGCCTACAGAACCAGTTGTTAAAAAATTTGAATCCCACTCCTGTGGGTGCACCTAGTTGATGTGTCCTTTGGGAATTGATAAATGATGACAAAAACCTGACCCAGGCAGGATTAAAACACATTAAAGTCCTGGAAAAAGAAATAAGCAAATGAACTAAACAAGACTATTTTTTTCTTCCCTTAAATTCTGATTGAATTGGACTCTGAACATTGGGTGTTTTTGTTGTTTGGGCTTTTGACTGTGTTGTAAGGTATGCTGATACATTGGGAAAGAAATAGCAATAACACTGAGACTTATATACCACTTCATAGTGCTTTATAGTCCTCTCTAAGCAGTTTACATTCAATTCTAAAATGAGCAGAAGGGATAAAAAAAAGGCTAAAGATAAATAAAAATTATAACTTCAAAAGTTATAATCATCTGCAGTCTGCCTCTTCTCTTTCTACAGTTTATCCTCATAATTTCAGCGATTCCCCTTCTCCATTGCACGCAAGTGTGCGAGCGCACACCCAGTCTGCCGGAGTAGATAAAACGACTTTGTGTGTCTAACATGATCAAGCCTGGGGAAACAGGAGTGGAACATGGACATCTGTTTAACAATTCCCTTTTGTTGGGAGGATCATAGAGACCCCTGTTGTCTGACTGTTGCACTCAATCAAAATGAATGAGACGCTCATATTTTTTGAAAGTGGGGTGGGAGGGAGAGAGAGAGAGAGAAAGAGAGAGAGGCACAAAGAGGACAAGGAAGACAACCTTAAGTATTTGCTTACGCTTTTCTGTTTTAATTTTGGAAGCTTGATGATGTGGGGAATCCCTCAGGCTTCTGGGGGGAGGGAGGGAAGGGGTGGTGTAGGGAGCAAGAAGCAGGAGTTTTCAGGAAGAGTAAAGGTAGTGTTTTGTTCTCTGTCCATGGTGCGGGCCCGGGAGAGCTGAAAGCAGTCCGAACCAATTGCAGCTCACTTAGCAAAGTCTTCATTAGCTCTTGCCACACATGCTTACCAGATGTGTTGGACTTGGGGTGGGGGGGGGGAGAGGAGGAAGGGGGGCATGCGAGGAACAGGCTAACATGCTTAAATCTAATAATCTGTCCTTTGTTTTCAAAGCTATTGTGTTGGGAAGGGCAAAAATGGGTAGTGTGTGTGTGTGTGTGTGTGTGTGGCCACATTTTTTTTGGGTGCAGTCAATCCTCATTTGGGTGAATGGAATGCCTTGTCTTTTGTTGGTTCCGAGGGAAACACATGCGCGCACTCACACACACACACACACACACACACACACATGGTAGACCAAGTGAAAGGATATTTTTATAGCAATCAGTAACCTATTCTCCTGCTGTAAAATAAAATATAATAATAATAATAATAATAATAATAATAATGATGATGATGATGATGATGATGATGATGATGATGATGATGATGCAGTATTATTGGGGAGATTTAGGAAATGAATCCTGTGCTGCCCCTGGTGGCTGTTTCAGAGTAGTACAGTGCAATTTGCTGATCCATCAATTTTGGGACAGGGTTGTTGGGCTAGGCTGGAAGAAAAGAGAGGAAAAATTCATTTCCGTTGTTTTCATCAAGAAAGGCAGATAAATCAGATATTTTTTTAAAAAAATCTCATTTTTAATCAAAATTTTACCTTTCTTTAGTGGAGATTAAGATTTCTCCTCTAAACCAAAATGGAAATAATTTTGAATTTAACTTTTAAGAGGGATTCCCCAACAGTTTCAGACTTGTAGATCTTAGCATCCCAAAGTTCTCGCCCAGAATTATTGCTGGGGATAGTCAGTCAAATACTTTTCTTTAAAATTATCAGTGTGAACCCCCAAGAAAGAGCAGATATAATTAGTGGTGGGCTTCTGCCTGGTCGGACCTGGTTTGAATGAACCGGTAGTTGTGATCACAGGCTGGGCCCAACCACCTGCCCCTGCTTTATCCTTCCCATATATACCCAGAGGTGGTATTCATAACCGGTAGTGGAAATTTTGAGTAGTTCAGAGAACCAGCAAATACCACCTCTGACTGGCCCCGCCCCCATGTATTCTCTGCCTCCTGAGTCCCAGCTGATTGGCTGGGTCTTCTTTGGTTGTCCTGCATGGGAGAACAGAGCTGAAAAGCAGGTTAGTGGGGTTGGGAAGGAATGGGGATTTTGTAATAACCTTCCCCCAGGAGTGGGGAGAGGAATGGAGATTTTACAGTAACCTTCCCCTGCCATGCCCACCAAACCCCACTCCACGCTCACCAAGCCACGCCCACATAACCAGTATTTAAAAAAATTGAATCCCACCACTGTATATAACTAACTTTCTGGCTTGTTCCCCCTGCCCTCACTGTCCTGCTGTGTTCCGCGCTACACCTGCTGTACTCACCGGAGCTGCCTGAGTAGATTAGTTTCATGTTTGAAGCTACATTTCAGCCCTGAAGTGGCGTGTGCAGCAAAGCAGGTGTGTGCGCGTGCCTGCGCACTCACAACCAATGAACCGGTTTTTAACATAAGTGCAGCTCCCCCCTCTGGATATGATGAACCCATTTATAAATTCAACTTGCTGGTTGATGCTTGTTTGGATTCTGTTTTAGAAGCCTTCATGGTACAGAACTGCAGAATCTCACAGATTATTTCTTCCCACATATCTCAGCTGAAGCTTTGAGGCCATCCTTTGAGGTATCCTTGTGAAAAGAACCTACCACAACTGATTTGCTAAAAGCTGGTAAATTACAAGGGACATAGAGAACTGCCGTATTCAAATTGTATCTCCAATAGGACCTGGTCACCCTGTTCTTATGGCTTTCTGGGATTGCCCATCTTCCTGGCACTTTCTTTTAGAATATTCAATAATTGTCAGAGGTCTCCAATTATGATGAGGTTGATGTTTCAGGCAGCAAACTATTCTACTAGTCCTTTGGGCTGCTTGAATCATCAACCTGCTCTTGTTTTTAATTATAAACAAATACATGGTCATGATATACAGTATAATAACAGAATAACAGAGTTGGAAGGCACCTTAGAGATCTTCTACTCTAACCTCAAGCAGGGGGTGTCATTTCAGACTGATGGTTGTCCAATCTCTTCTTAAAAACTTTCAGTGTTGGAGCATTTACAACTTCTGGAGGTACTGATAAATTGTTCTGTCAGGAAATTTCTCCTTATTTCTAGGTTGGTTCTCTCCTTGATTAGTTTCCATCCATTGTTCCAGGGTTGCTTTGGGGAATACGTTGACCCCCTCTTCTTTGTGGCAACCTCTTCAATATTTGGAAGGCTGTTATCATATAACTTCTAGTCCTTCTTTTCATTAAACTAACATACCAATTCCTACAACTGTTCTTTCATAATGTTTTAGCCTTCAGTTCCCTAATCATTTTATTGCTGTTTTATTCGGAAAACACACGAGGGTAGTGACCGGGTTCCAACAACAAAAAGGCTTTATTCAAAACAGTTGTCAGAATAGCAACGCTTTGGCTGCTACCGAGGCCAGCCTTATTTATACAGGCGGCCTGCCTGCTTTCAGCCTATGCAATTCCTTGAAATTGCCGCCTTCAGCAGCTCTTTTGGATTGGTTCTAGTGAACCAATCCACTTCTTACTTTACTGGGAATCAGAAGTGTAGTCTACGGAGTCAACCATTTACTATAGAACAACCCCTCCCCTCTTAGTTCAGTCCTACGTAGTTACATAGTCACGCAGGTAGTGGGGCTTCTCCTGACTGCGATTTGATTGCGCTGTTCATTTTAGCGAAGACTTCGACCGTTTCGGATGGGTTGCTGTGTCTTCCGATCATTGCTCTGAAAACCGTCTGGAAGGGTCAGTCAGCCATTTTAACCGCCGTACCGATGTATGTTAGGCCGGCGGTTTTGACGCTCCCACCCGTTTCCGTTGGGCGGTTGAGCTGGCCTGGCTGGCCCTTCGATGGCTCTTCCCGCAAGTCTCTTCAAACAGTGAGTCTTTTATTTGCTTTTTTCGTTTGTACAAATTCGTTTGTTTTGGTTTTTAAAGCGGTTCTTTATTAACCTTCTCGCCTTTCCCCCCCCCCTGGTTTTGAGGGTTGTCGTATTTTGTCGGCGACTGGTTGTGTGTCTGTGGGCCTCTCTATTATTCGGGATCGATGCTGGTCTATGTGCCGCTTCCACTCCCTGTCATCGTCTACGTTTAACGTTAGGATTTGGGGCCTGTAACTTGGGTAATTTGTCCTGGTACCCACAACGGTTCACCTGTAAGTTCTTTTGCATATACCAAGTCGCCTATTTCGAATTGCCTAAACCTTGTGGAGGAATCAGGGGGCTTTTCGCGGTTAAAATTTGGTGTAACAATAGGCGTTTCCATTTGGCGTGGTCACAGGTTCCAACATCCCCTGGGCTATTAGCTTGTCGAGTTGTTCCACTATCTTTGCCTTTAGCGCAAAGGGAACTCATTCTGGCTTTTAATCTTCTTGGGGCTATTGGGGATCTAGGCTAAAAGAAATAGGGTTTCCCGATACTTGCCCAGTGAGCCATCAAAAACGTCTTGGAATTCGCAGATGAGGTCATCTTCCCAACCGGTTGTAGTCACTCGATCGACCCCGGTCATCCTGATGCCAAGGGTGCGAACCATTCGATGCCCAAGGGAGGCTCGCGTCTGTCCCGGTCGACTATGGGTTAGTGCAGTCTTTTGACATGTTGCTTATAGGTGACCAAAAATTGTCCCATGCCAACTACAGGATTCGGTCCCTGATAGTCTTTGAGAGTCAAAGGTTGTTTTTGTAATGTTCTGGATTTGATGTCTGGACTAATTTTTTTAATGGTATCCAAGACACCATCGAAAGGAAGGACCCAGAGTCCACTTCCATTCTTACAGGGCTTCCCTTCGATTGTTACAGTCACTTTAACCTTCTTTGCCGCTTTCCGTCTGAGCGCTTTCTATAGTGACGGTTTGGTGTGTATTGGCTCGTTTCCTTGTTGCCACTTTCTCTCCAGCTCGTTTAGGCTCGGCTCGTGTTGGGAAATTCTGCGTCTTGTGGGGCTGTAGTTTTTCTTGTTTCGTGCAGACTTCTCGATGTGCCCACGTTTTTTACAGTACCTGCAGATAGCATCGAGAAATCTGCATTCGGCTCGGGCATGGTTTCCTCCGAGCCCAGCACATTCCCGCCAATTTCTTCTTTCGCGCTCTTTTTTATTGCGAGCAGACGGTGGACCTCGTCGTCTTCCTCGCTCGATTCGGTTTCCTCTCTCGAGTCTTCGAAAGTGGGTGGTGGTGGTAGGCTGCTTTTCTTCTCTAGTTGGGGTTGTTTCTTCGCCATTTTTGTGTCATTTTCTTCATGTGTGGACTGCCGATTTCTTTGCGGCTCAGCGGCCATGGCTTCCGCGATTGCTTTGTCACAGTGACATTGGGCTTGTTTAGTAGTTTACTTTGCGCTGAGTGTCTCTAAGCCCCAACACCCACGCGATCCTCATCACTTCGTCGATATTCAGGAAGTCACACTCACCCCTATTTGTCTAGAGCAGCCACGAAACGGTGACGGTCTCCCCTTCTCGCTGGTCTCTCGAGTAGAACTCATATGCCGCTTATTAGCTTTGACACTACCGGAGCGTAGTGTGCTTTGAGGATTCTTTGTAGTTCAGGCCACGTTAGTTGCTTAACGTCTCGGGGTTCCGGCAAGGCTTTTGCCATTTTGAACACGTTGGTCTGCAATGGTGAGGAAATACAGCTCGCTTGCGTTGTTCGAGATGTCATCCATTTCATGCTCTCCAGATACATTTGGAAGCGATCTGTATATGACTCCCAATCCTCTTCGCTAGGATTGAAGGGTGCGGGCGGTGCGTTGCTTCCAGACATCTCTGCTGGCATCTGGCTTCTTATCACCGCGTGCAGGTTTCGCGTTCAGGAGATCCCATCCTCGTCACCAGTGTTTTATTCGGAAAACACACGAGGTAGACCGGGTTCCAACAACAAAAGGCTTTATTCAAACAGTTGTCAGAATAGGAACGCTTTGGCTGCAGCCGAGGCCAGCCTTTTAACAGGCTGGCCTGCCTGCTTTCAGCCGTATGGCATTCCCTTGAAATTGCCGGCCTTTCAGCAGCTCTTTGGATTGTTGGTTCCTAGTGAACCAATCCACTTCTTACTTTACTGGACCAATCAGAACTGTAGTCTAGGAGTCAACCATTTACATAAAGAACAATTGCTTTTCTCTGTACTCATTCTAGAGTCTCAACATCTTTTTTTGATAACATGGCAGCCAAAACTGGATACAATATTCCAAATGTGGCTGTCATGCCCCTGGTGGAGGGGTCTGAGGGAGAGGAGGAACAGCCGACAGGGAATGGAAGTGTGGCTCCAGAGCTTTTGGAGGGGGCTGGGGAAGGGCAGAGCCTGGCTGGGCAGTCAGAGGCCCATCCCTTCTCCATCCTAGGGCACACAGGGAAGAGAGGATAAGGGAGAGACGTGGTCTACTTGAGAGGAGAGGGCTTTGATCCTCTTCATGGGCTGCAGCTGTGACAACTGAATAAGAGGACGGACTTGCGTACTGGCGAATGCTGGAAACAAAGCATGGAAATATCTCTACTTTATGGTTCCTCTCTGAGTTTGGCATCCTTCCCAGTTTGTGTTTTGTTATCTGTGGATGTCCTCCAGCCCTTATCTTGCCTGGTTTGTATTGCTTTTTTCCTTCTTCTTGTAACTGTTTGTGTGGGAGTTTTTTGTCTTTCGTCAAGGATATTTGGAGCTTGGAAGCAAAGTGAAGGAATAAAAGGGATTTTACCTATTTTTTGTGACTGTGTTTGTTTTGTATGCCACCCTGGGTCATCACAGTGGCCTTACCATGGCATTATAGAGTGTACTACCACTTGACATGGTATTGGTTCTGCAAAGCCTTTCCTCACTTAATATAACTATCAGAACTGATTGACAGTCAGAGAAGGTTACACAGGGGGAACTCTATGTTATGCCTTCTTCTCTCCAGTCAGTACATATTTTCCATTGATTCTGAAGTTTCTTGAATCCTTAACTTGATAAATATCCTTGTGGATTTGACCTTGAGCTATCAGACAAAGCAGAGATGAACTTAGAGGAAATTTGTCAGTCTAATGAAGTCAATTTTAATCCCTGCAATTTCAAATATTAGACTGAGTTCCCTTTCAGCAGACGCTGAATTGGTTTTAAAGTTGCTGAAATAGATGTGTACTGCTAATTAATGTATGTGTTGAATCATAATTATGTCATCCTGAGGGATTTACAAAATAGAATTTAGTTAAAATTTGATTCGGTCTTCAATCATTCACAGGAGGCAGACAAATTATCATCATTTAGTGCTCTCTGATTTCAGTTCTGAAGATAAACTGAGGTGGGGTGGGGGGGAGGGCAAGGCACTTATGTTGTTGCTCTTCTCTCCAGTGGGTGGCACAGTGGCTGAGATGCTGGGTTTGTTGGCTAGAAAGGTTCGAGACTCAAGGTTCGAGACCCAAGCACCATGTGACAGGGTGAACTCCCCTCCTTGCTCCAGCTTCTGCCTACCTAGCAGTATGCAAATGCAAGTAGGTAAATAGATACCACTTCAGTGGGGAAGGTAACAGGGCTCCATGATGTCATGCTGACCACATGACCACAGAAATGTCTTCGGACAACACTGGCTTAATGGCCTTGAAACGGAAATGCACATCATCCACCATAGACAGCAACGACTAATGGAGTAAGATCTGCAGGAATCCTTTACCTTTTCTTTAAACCTTCTCTAAAGGATAGTTTAATATTCCCTGTCACATTTTATTAGTATAGTACAGGTTCCCGATGTCTACAATACAGGAAAGTCTTCTCTTTCATCCAATATTTGTTGGAGAACATTTCTCTAAGCCAGGAGAGGTCTTCAAACTTGACAGCATTAAGACTTGTGGACTTCAACTCCCAGAATTTCTCCTCCAGTCATGTTAGCTCAGGAATTCTGGGAATTGAAGTCCACAAGTCTTAAACTTGTCAAGTTTGTAGACCCTTGGTATAGTAGTTTAGAGGGATAGTTTGTTGTAACGGTTAAGGCAAATGGCTTGAATACGAGACACCATACATTCTATTCCCACTTGAAGCTAGCTGGTGACTTTGGACCAGTCTCTCTCTCTTAGTCCTAGGAAGAAGACATTGTAGGGGCAAGCAACTTCCAAAAATGTTGCATAGGGACAATCCAGGCAGCTTCCAGGAGTTAACAATGACACAATGGCAGCCCTACCCCTCCAAAGTACAGGTAGTCCTTGACTTAGCAACAATTCATTTAGTGACTGTTTGAAGTTACGGCGGCACTGAAAAAAGTGACTTATGACTGTTTTTCACACTTACAACAATTGCAGCATCACCCTGGTCACATGATCAAAATTTGGACCCTTGCCAATGGGCATGCATTTATGACAGTTGCATTGTCCCAGGGTTATGTGGTCACCTTCTCATAAGCAATGTCAAGGGAAAAGCCAGAGCCATTTAAAAACCTTAACAACCTGTTACTAACTTAAGAACTGCAGTGATTCACATAACAACTGGAACAGAGGTGATATTCAGCAGGTTCTGACCAGTTTTGGAGAACCGGTAGTTCGGAAAACTGGCAATACCAGTTTTGGCATTGATTGGCCCCGCTCCCCATCTATTCTCTGCCTCCCGAGTCCCAAATGATCGGCTGGGTCTTCTTTTGTTGCCCTGCACAGAAGAACGGAGCTGGAAAGCAGGTTAGTGGGGTGGGGAGGGAATGGGGATTTTACAGTATCCTTCCCCTGCCATGCCCACCAAGCCACACCCACCAAGCCACACCAAGCCACATCCACAGAACCAGTAGTGTAATAATTTCAATCCCACCACTGAACTGTAAGCAAGAAAGATTGTAAAATGGGCTAAAAACCCATTTAATAACTATCTTGGTTAGCAATGGAAATTTTAGGCTCAATTGTGGTCATAAATCAAGGATTACCTACAGTATACCAAACCTGGAATTGCCACTTTCATGCTAAAGTCTGTGAAAAGTAGGAAAAGGCATATGAACGTCAGATGGATTGTAGTTGGGGAAGTTTGCTGTTCTTAATCTTTCATTCATTCGCTGCTATGGCTCTATTTAGTCTTCTACCCAGTTGCTTTTTCTGGTTTGAACACCCTGGTCTGCCTCTTCTCCCCAAACCTTTGTCTTATCAAAGTGTTGCACATGGAAGGGAAATGCAGAACTGAGGATTTGTGGTTTGCTATCCAACCTTTTAAGGTTTAGCTTGATAAGGTTCTTTCTTCTAGGGATGGCATTGTCAACCTGTACTATAAGCCGTGTTACTTTCCTTTATCTAGCTATTTAGCCAGTGGATGATAGCTAAGCCGCTGGGTACGATAACAATCCTGTTCTGATGTTGTGGTTGAAAAAAAAGTATAGGAGCCCAATTCGGAATGTTGAAAATAGACTGAGCACTGTGACAAAATGCCTGCTCAGAAGGGCATGGCACTTGCATATCATGCGTTTAGGTTGGGCAAAGAGCCACCACAAACTCTCAAAACCATCTCAGGTTGTCTTGTTAATCAGGTAGGATCTGGACTCTGGTAAAGGCCAAAGGGATTTACCCAGGGGTGGGCTGCTGGGAGTTCACAGAGGTTCAGGAGAGCCCCTAGCTCAGATTCTGTGCAGAGAACCCCCAAATCCCACTCCTAGCTGGCCCCGCCCACCCTGCCCTGCCCCTCCCAGCAGTCCCCACTCAGTCCGTTTTAGATGCAAGTAAGTGCAGGGCGCCTGCGGAGGTTGGGGGGGGGGGGGGGGAAATGGGCCTCCCGGAAGTTTGGGAAAGCCAGAAATGGGCCCGTTTCCAGCTCCCAGAGCCCAGGGAGGCTGTTTTCAACTGGAGCCCTAGGAGGGCAAAAATCCCCCCCTCCACACCATTGTGCAGGAAGCCAACTACGCCACGCCCACCTTGGCCACACGCAACCAGGCAGAGCACCCCTTGCTAAAATTTTCAAAGTCCACCCCTGGTTTTACCTGTGTTACGCAGGTATGAAAGAAAAATATGAACCAGCAGTGTGCAGCAGCAGCCAAAAAAGCTAATGCAATCCGAAGCTGCATCAACAGAGGAATACAATCGAGATCAAGGGAAGTACTAATATCACTCTGTAAAGCCTTAGTAAGACCACACCTAGAATACTGCATCCAGTTTTGTTCACCACACTATACAAAAGTTGTTGAGACTCTAGAAAAAGTGCAGAGAAGAGCAACCAGGATGATTGGGGGACTGGAGGCTAAACATGTGAAGAACGGTTACAGGAACTGGGCTTGGCGAGTGTGAAGAGAAGGACCAGGGGAGACAGGATAGCAGCCTTCCAATATTTGAGGGGCTGCCACAGAGAGGAAGGGGTCAAGCTATTTTCTAAAACGCCTGTAGGCCAGACAAGAAACTTTCTGACAGTGAGAACAATCAACCAATGGACCAGCTTTTCCTCAGAAGTTGTGGGAGCACCATCACTTGAGACTTTCAAGAAGAGACTGGATTGCCATTTGTCAGAAATGGCGTAGGGTCTCCCACTTGGGTGGGGGGTTGGACTAGATGACTGATAAGGTCCCTTCCAACTCTGATTATCTGTTATATGTTAAAAACAGATGAAACCACATGAGTCTTCTTCAGATCTACTGCCTTTCAGTTCCCATAGTCCTTGACCATCAAGTGCTCAGACAACATAGATCCGTGATGGCAAACCTATGGCACACGTGCCACAAGTGACACGCAGAGCCATTTGTGCCAGCATGCGAGCTGCAGGCAAACTTACTTCACTGCGCATGTGCGTGCCTCCCAGAGGCTTGGAAAAAGCCTCTGCAGCCTTTGCAGGCCGAATAATAGGTCCATTTCATCATTTCCTGTAATATAGGAAGTGATGAAACAGGCCTATATTCAGGCCTTTTCATCCTGAAAAGCCTTTCAGAGGCTATTTCCAAGCCTCTGGGAGGCCGAAAAAGTCCTCAAACCAGCTGAAAAATCAGCTGTGAGGCACAATGCATGTAAGGGGGGATTGCACGCTTATGCGTACAGTTTTTGGCACAGGAACCCAAAAAGGTTAGCCACCACTGACATAGGTAATAGATTTTAATTTCTGTAACTCTGAATCATAATGGATCCTACACCCTATGGATTGTGGGTATTGCAGTTCTTGAGGGCATCACAGTTCGTCTGTTGGGTACCATTTCAGGAAATATTTTTAGTTTATACTAACATAACACTGATTTGTTAACAGAAAAGTTGTATGAATAGGATGTTGAATGTAGGTTAAAACTTCAAGGCATAGATTGATTTGTAAGCAGTCTCTTTCCGTATTTCCCTTTTCCTTAATAGTTCATAATTTTAATATTGGACATGGATCAAGTGCAAAATAACCTGGGACAAATTGTGTATAAACACATTTTTAAAAGTCTTCCTACTCCATTGTATGGCAGTGGGGTGTTAATGTGGTTTTTGTATGGCCTGTTTCCTTCCATCTTTTCCTTCCTTTGTTCTTCATTGGAGCCGTTACACACTGCTAAGCATACCTTGAGAAATCTAAGAAGTTGATTGTGTATAGCACACAAACCTAGAAGATTTAGACCACAAACATATTCTGCATTTATTTCAACTTCATAATGTTGACCAACATATATATCTTCAAAACCTGAGTATATCTAATCTTGCTTAAGATATCCATCCTTTTTGAATTCCAATATCACATAACTTGATCTGCAATTTTCCTTTGACAATTGATCAGGAAGGAAAATGGTTATTTTCTGAATTTTGTGGTGCGGTATTCATCTTGCATCTGTGCCAAGAAAATATCTAAAATGCATATGTGAAGGAGAAAATTCATGTAGAAAAGAAGAGAAAGAAAATATCTTTGAAATTACATATCTTTTGAGGAAAAACAATAACAGCTAACATTCTTAGTTCAATTGGAAGAAATTGGGACCAGAGACTTGTGAATGAATATGTCTAAATATCATGACTGAAGATCCAACATCTGATCCATTGCATTTCTTCTATTTTCTTGTCTCAAATGTTCTTCCTCACTTATCTTTTTGTTGCCTGTCTGTCTTTTTATCTGAAAGTTATATTTCTACCCTTCGAGAATGGGTCAAACATCTGGTTTAATTCCACCGCAATATTTCTATGCATTATGCTTACATAGGCATAGATGCATCAAAACAATTTTCCAGGGTGGAACGCCTAACTTTTGAACCGACCTTATGGATGCCTTGTGTGGTGCCTGATCTAAAATAACAATTTCCAGAGAAATAGAGAGATGGATGTTTGCAGCAGATGCTAACTACATGTTGGGATAACCTTTCCAGGGGAAAGGTCCCCAGCAGGAAGTTGCACAGAAGCTGCAGAGGGGAATGCAAACTTTAAATAAGCTCAGGATATTCCCCTCACTCCACTTTCATATGCTGGGACAGCTTTAACTGCATTCCTAGAAAGCACCACCTTGGTTTTATACGTGATTTTAAATCTGAGTTTAGGGCTTTTGTCTCTCTCCCAAATGAAATGCAGGTTCAATTGAGTGTTTTCTTAATTACATTTGTTACAGCCAATATTCCAAGGGGTTGTGCTTATAGAGGCAATCTTACCTGTAATTGCAGGTAGTCATGTACAGAATAACAGAGTTGCAAGGGACCTTGTAGATCATCTAGTCCAACCCTCTGCCCAAGCAGAAGACCCTTGGGTTGTCAAATTCTCGGCCAGCGAGCTGGATCTGTCACATACTGGCCACGCCCATGTCCGGTTTAGCAAAGGAGAAAAAAGTCCCCTTTGATCAGTTTCTATCCACTGTTCCTTGTTTGGCCTTCAGGTGCTTTGGAAAATAGGTTGACCCCTCCTCTCTGTGACAGCCCTTCAAATAGTCCTTGATTTATGATTACAGCTGAGCTCAAAATTTCTGTTGCTAAGTGAGACAGTTGTTAAGTGGGTTTTTCCCTGTTTTATGTTTTTTCTTGCCATGGTTGATAAGTGAATCACTGCAGTTGTTTATTTACTAACACAGTCATTCAGTGAATCTGGCTTCCCCATTGATTTGGCTTGTCAGAAGGTTGCATGACTCTGGGACACTGCAACTGTCATAAATATGAGTCAGTGGCCAAGTATCTGAATTTTGGCTACTTGACGAAGAGGATTCTGCAATGGTTGTAAATGTGAAGAATGGTTATAAATGACTTTTTTCAATGCCACTGTGATTTTGAACAGTCTCGAAATGAACTGTTGTAAGTTGAGAACTACTTGTAAAGAACTCCTTTCCTTCAATACAAGAATCTGGAAGGTTCAGTTTGTGCCAAAATTGGAAGAGTTGAAATCAGGCTGTCTTCATCTTTCAAAAATGTTCGGAAGATTGACCTCGAAAGCCCAGAATGTGCCAGCCTGAAAAAAGTTGACATCAAATTGACTTCTCATCCTTGAAAATGAGTTCTGATATTTCCTTGGTAGGAACTGGAAGCATTTTGGGATCAAGTCTTTCTGGTGATGAAGACGATATTCTCTGATAAACCCATCAAGTTCAGTTTCTACCAATTAGGCATGTAAAACCATTTCAGAACAAATTCTAAAAGAGAATGGGCCTGAACATTTAATTCTGACTGCCATTTGCAATGGCAGTAACGTTCCTAGAAGTTGTGTCTAAAAAGAGACAAATATATTTTTAGATCAGGAGAAGTCATGCTAAAGAACCCTACAGTAGAGAACAGTATTATGAACATGTAATATGCATTAAAAAATATTGGGTAAGTTATGTTAACAGGTATGCAAATTAAGGGGAGATGTGTATGAAGTGTCCTTATGTTGGAAGATGTTGCAAATGTAAACTGTTAGGAAAATTTCTGTATATTTAAACACACACACAAACACACATTATACAAACAAACCATCAAACCAGAATGCTACTTTATAAACACTGATAGCAAAATTTGGGATTTTTTACTTGATTTTACTGATGTTTATATTCCTGGCAATAACTACCATCTTTCTGTGCTTCATTGCTTTTGCTTGAAAACTTACACATACAACATCTTTTCTCATATATCAGCACTTGGCACTGTACACTGTTGCAGTAATAATATTAAAATTTTATTTTAGACTTGGAGCTGAAATAAGGGAATTTATTTGGATTAATTTCTACAATAATTTTTGTTTACATGTGTCTTTTATTCTGTTGGAAAGATTTGCTGAGTGTGCTTGGAAGTGGTAGCCTTCAATTATTGTTGGGTTGACCAATGAAATTTTTAAAGTTCAAATCTTGGTTGCTGGGAAGATGACAACTTAGAGGTATCCTTTGGTGTTCAAACAGCCTTCTTCCATTCAGCAACCAACACCCCATCACCTCTTGTAGCTGCTATTTCTATGCCCATGTTTTCAGAGGATACCAAGCCATGATGCAATGTCATTTGGGATTGACATATGGGATTCTGGGAAAATGTGGCCCTTTTGTTTTTTTCCCCTTGATTTGGGAGAATAATGGACTTGCCTTCTCTCTTCTTCCCTATGCTGTAAAATAGGGGTCAACAACACACAACCCTCTGAGAGTCACGTGGGTCTCCTCAGCACTCTGAGATTGTGACAGTCAAATAGTCCAACTTGTCATGGGGAGGGAGTGGGTTTTATGGGAGGTGAGCATGGGAGGAGACCTCCTAGATTCCCAAATAAATAAAAGACCAATATTCACCTTGATGCCTCCTAACATCAGTTTTAATTGGTTCCCCCATCTTGACTACCGCAGGGCTGCTCTTGAAAAGTATCCTGAAGCTTTAGCTGACTCCAAACACAGTGACCTGCATGATTTTGTGCAAATCTAGGTTTGCACATGCGTGATCTCCCTTGCAGGAACCGCATTGGTTGCTGATAGCGTTCGGGTCCAATTCAAGGTGCTGGTTGTCACCTTTACAAACAGCACATTATTTGAAGGACTGCCTTTTCCCAGATACATCTACCCAATTCACAGTAGTGGAGGGGCAGAGCATGTCATGAGTTTCCTGTCCTTCCTCTGGTGAGACAGAGAAGGCAGGGCTGGGCTTCAAAAAACTTAGCAAAAAGTTCTCTGCCCAGTTGCTGGATGGGCGTGGCCATGGTGGGTGTGGCCTAGTCAGCCTCCTGAACCATGGCGAGACGGGGGGCTCCAGAGGCTTTCCTCCAGCCTCCAGGAAGGCGGGCTCCAGAGCTCCAGAGCAGTGGTGGGATTCAGCCAGTTCACACCAGTTTAGGAGAACCATTTGTTAACTTTCTGAGCAGTTTGGTGAACTGGTTGTTAGGAGAAATCATGAGGGCAGAGAACTGGTGGTTAAATGATTTGAATCCCACAGGAGGCTCTCTGGAAGCTGGAAACAGGCCCATTTCCAGCCTTCCTGAACTTCTGGGGGGGGCGTTTTTCACCCTCCCCGAGCCTCCGTGTATGCCCTGCACTTACCTGCATCCAAAACGGGCCACGTGGGGACTCCTGGGAGGGGAGGGGCAGGGTGGGCGGAGCCAACTGGGAGTGGGATTTGGGGGTTCTCCAAACTGCACAGAATCTTAGCTAGGGGCTCTCCCGAACCCTTGCGAACCCCCAGCAGTCCCCCCCTTGGAAGAAGGGCCTTCTCCGTGGTGGCTCCCAGCAGAACATCATCCCTGCAGAAATAAGATTGGGCACCACCTGAACGAACACTCTTTCAGAAAGCCCCGGAGACATGGTTTTTGCCAGCAGGTTTAGGGTACCCAGCAGTGGTGGGATTCAGGTTTTTTTTTTACTACTGGGCGTGGCTTGGTGGGCGTGGCAGAGGAAGGATACTGTAAAATCTCCAGTCAGAGGTGGTATTTGCCGGTTCTCCGAAATACTCAAAGTTTCTGCTACCGGTTCTCCAGAACCGGTCAAAACCTGCTGAATACCACTTCTAGTCCCCAGGGTGGCAGGGAGCATCTCAAGGGGTTGGTTTGGTTACAACTCCCGGGAGTCAGGGATTTATAATGTTTTTTTTTTAAATTGGGATTCTACTTCTGTAATCCTCCTGGAGTCACTGTGAGTAAGTTGGGCATCTTATTTAAATTTTCTTAAGAAATAAATAATATAAACTTACCCAGCCAACTTCTCCTAATAGATTTTCCAAATTTTTCTCTTTTGGAATGGCAGTCATATCTTTTAATGGTGTGGTTTATTTTTTTGTGAGGGGTATTTCCTTAATTCAAAAGAATTTCAGCACAATAGATCTCCCTGTTTCTTTTCTCTTACCTCCAAGGTTCTCCAGGAAGTCCCAGTGATTCTGTGGGATTCCTTGACAGTTCAGTGCTAATCTGTACCTTTGATAGAGGTTGTTACCTAAAATAAATACTCTGGCCATTTTTTCAGGGTTTTCAAGAATTTAGCTCTTCCCCCCCTCCTCCCCAGAATTCCCTGGAATTGGGGGCTGGGGACAGGGAGTCGATAGGAAGAGCAATGAAAAGGCATATTTCTTTGACTCCCAAAGATGCTTTCCACAAGGCAATTGGACTTTCATGGTTTTTTTCCCCTTGCAAACGTTTTTTTGCTTTCTGAAAAACTGAACGAGAAGTGAAATGCTTTCAAGCCAAATAACTGAGAAAGTCCAGTTGTCTTCTGGAAAAAGCATCCTTGAGACATCCATGGCTGGATGATTGAAAGTCTCCATAGCAGTCGTGGGATTCAAAAACATTTACTACCGCTTCTGTGGGCATGGCTTGGTGGGCATGGTTTGGTGGGCATGGCAGGGGAAGGATCCTGAAAAACCTCCATTCCCTCCCTACCCCATTAACCTGCTTTCCAGCTCTGTTCTCCTGTGCAGGGCAACCAAAGGAGACCCAGCCGATCAGCTGGGATTCAGGAGGCAGAGAATAGATGGAGGCGGGGCCAGTCAGAAGTGGGATTTGCCGGTTCTCCAAACTACTCAAAATTTCCACTACCGGTTCTCCAGCACTGGTCGGAACCGGCTGAATACCAACTCTGCTCCATAGGCATTTCCTTGACTCAACATTGGTCAACCCTACTTCTGCTTTCTTCTCATCTCATTTGGCATCCATCAGTGTCAAGTTGAGCATCAGAATCTCGCCTTCGAAGTCCCAGCAGGCTTGGTGCAACCTGTCTTTTCTTTGCCTAAGAAGCTACCCCCCCCCCCAAAAAAAAAAAAAGAGAGACAGCCCATGAAGCTGCAACAGAAGGAGAACAGAGGCTGGGGAAGGGGAGATTGCACAAATCCCAGCAGGCTTTTTCTTATGCTCAAGCCTTATGCGAAAGCCATTAGTCCATAATTAGGTTGTGAGGGTCTTCTCCCCTCCCCTCCTTGGGGAAGTTTCTTTTTTGTAGATTAAAGAGGGGTTCGGGGGGGGGCTGGGGAGGGAAGACCAAGGACTGGGAAGAGTTTTAGATGATCTCGGCCCAGTCTCCTAGGTCTGGGAACAATGAAGCTGCAGTGGGCAGTTTTGAGTCCTGCATATGGTCTTCCTTCGGAAAGAGTTGATTAAGCGAGTCCGGATGAAATTGAAATCCTGTGATTTGACCTTTGTCTGGCCTGGGAGGGCTGCAATTCGCATAACAATTTCCTTTTGTTCTTTGTTTGGCGTTATTAATCCAACATGAGCCTCGAATTAATCAGGGCTAGTGCGTGGTTGTGTTTTCTTCTTTTCTTCCCCCCCTAATTCGCAGCTCCACGGCCTGTGTGTCTTTTTTAATTAAACCCGAACGATAGCAGGCCAGTGCCCTCTGATTGTGGCACGTAGCAACCACAGATTGAGGGATGAAGGGGCTAAATAAGCAGGATGAGATTACTTTGAGGTTTTCATTTTAATTGTTTTCTTCTTCCTTTTAAGTAAAAAAAAAAAAAAACCAACAACCCTGGAAGGAACACTGAATTGTAGGCCCTGGGGAATATTTCCTTTATTAAGCCTGTGTTTGTTGGGGTTGCAGAAGGGGGGGGGCAGGATAGTTTCCAGTGTGGATTTTGAGTCTGAACAACATCAGGGTTTATAAAATTAATAGCCTTGAGTTGCTGATTCAAACCGTGCCTCCTCCATCACAGACCTGCGGGGTGTGTCGTTGGGACAGGATATCAGGAGGTAGAAAAACAAAAACAAATGGCTGGCCATTTAAACTTTGTTTAGCTACATGGGTTTGTTTGGATTGGGGTTGACACCCCACCCACGCATCCATCCTCACAGCCTGCTTTCAGCTGTTGTAGGGCTCTCGCCTCTTCTACTGCTGAACTACGGATGGGTTGGATGAGAGAGAGAGAGAGGGAGGGAAAGAGAGAGAGAGAAAGAGAGAGAGAGAGAGAGAAAGAGAAAGAGAGAGAAAGAGAGAGAGAGAGAGA
>BHFT01049011.1:0-78427 GCA_004320025.1 Laticauda laticaudata
GACCCGTGTTCGAAGCATCGAGAGTACATAACTTGTAGTCAGCCATCGACCAGGTTCGAGAGGATATACTGAAGTAAAGCCTGTAGTTGAATAGTGGACCCGACTTGACGAGCTTCAGCCATGTGCTACTCCATCTATGGCTCCAACGGTTTATATTGTGGGAAGTCCATCCTCTAAATACCACTCGCTCCGCAAACTATTCCTCCAGCCTTACTTCATGTGGGGACACCTGATGGAGCTCCTCGCACGATATTTCTTCAATGACTGACCGCACCATTTCTCTGACCAAATTGCTCGATGTGTGTCCTGTGCCCTCCAGCCTTACTGCATCGTTTTGTATGCTGTTCTTCTGGAGGTCCAGCGTGCGCTTACGCAGATCATGTCCTCATCGCCTCTTCGCACCAGCCAGGCGTCCAGCTTCGGAGGCTGAACGTTCATGTTGCCTATACGGCGTTACAACGCTTTGTCTCAACGAGCTCCAAACTCGTCAAACTCATGCTGCGTTCCCTCACGAATCTTGAATGCGAGGAGGTCTTCGTTCCCCAGCGCTCCACCACATCAGCTTGTCAATCAGTTCCTACCTCCGGCTTTCGTCTGATCAGTCTTCGACCAGACACTTCTGTACGCCTCCTTTCATCCTGTCTATAAAAGTGAAAGAGCCTGAAGAGGCGGCTTTGGTATCTGGATGTTGAATGAATTGCAGCTACAAAAGACGCGTCGCGATGATCCATGTGGAAAAAGATGCTGTGAGCAGCAAGAGCAAGGCTGAAGAGGTTTGCACACCATGGCTGCTGACTGATGAGATCCAGGTGTTCCTCCCCTCTTTTATAGGAAATGTCGTTTCTGCTAGGTGCCTTCCACATACTCTAGCATCTCCAGACATCCATAGATATCTGAATATGTCCCCATATATGTGAACGTCTGTTGTCCGTTTAATGCTTTATATCCGAGCTACATCCACTTTCATCTTCACGTTCGTATAACGCTGTTTGTCCGGTTCTGCGTCCGTTTCGTTTCTCCCTCGTGTCTGTTTTCCGCTGAGCGATCTTGAGTTGCGTGATGTCATTGCGGCATGCCTAGCGAGATATAGCGGACGCAAACGGATGACAACGGATATATAACGGATGTTCCCCGTATGCATAGCGGATGTTAGAACGAGACGCATTAGATACTTCATCCGCGTCAAAAAGTTTTGTGCAGCCAAAAACTTTTGAAGCAGATGAAATCAAGTAGAAAGATGCTGGACGGATAGAGAGTATGAAAAATCGTTATTGCATTTGCACACAATCGTGCATTGCGTTTTCCAACGGATGGCAAGCTTTTTTGTCCGTTTTACATCCTCTTTGCATCCATTGGTGCAGTGTGACATGGGCTTAACTGACAAGCTTAGCATCTTTAGCCACTGCTTAGCTGAGGAAGCATCACATCCCCTATTATTTCAAACAAACCCCCATTAAAGAGTTCATAGAATTTCTGCCCTGCTTTAAAAAAAACACCCCTCAGATTTTAATGGGCTTTCTACAACTTATGAAAGTGCTGGATATACCAATCTTGAAGGGAGGGGCAGATGCTGTTCTATAGATGGAGGATAGTAGTTATAAAGGCCACCCCTGAGGCCCCCCATTGATTGGATCCCCTAGTGAAGCAGCCTGGAGAAGACCTCTTCTTCCAACAGCCAATAATGTATGGTCAAGTGATGGTTTCTTGAGAAGAGGATGCATTATCTCCTTCAAGGCAAAAGGGAACCCCCTTGCTCAAGGATGCTCTCTCCATTGCCTTGACTCAATTGCCTGACACCTGTCTGGAGGTTTTGAGCAGTCATGCTGGCTGGGGAATTCTAGGAGTTGAAGTCCATACACCTTAAAGCTGCTGAGGTTGAAAAACACAAGACTTAGAGACCTCTTGCTGAATTTTGGATTATATGGTCCTCTTCCAACGTTTTAGATTACACTGTTGTCCATTTCTCAACTTCTGTAACCTTGTTCTGTAGAACCAGAAAGCTCACAAAAAAAATTTTTTTGTTTCTTTGTCCAACACAGATATAGGCCAACTATGTTTTTTTGGACAAAAGAAAAGAACAATGGGCAGCAGTCTCTCCCTGCGGGGCCTTTCAGAACACAAACAGGCTTAAGTACAAATTGTTATGAATGTAATCATGGGGGTGTGTGTGTGAAGAGGGGACATTCCAGGGCTACAGTATTGTGGTCTCTTGCCAGTTCTTCCTAAGGAATGGAGTCAAATGATAGAGGATTTTAGAACCAGATAACTTTTGCAAGTCTTCCTTTTTTTGCTTCCAGAGAGCTAAAACTTTATCTAGTTTAATGCAATGGATCTTAAGAGCAGTTAGGGAAGACCAGGCCTAGAATGACTAAGATAATAATAATAATAAAAAAACACTGTCCAAAAATCACCACTTTTTATCTGGGATTAAAGGCCTCCCTTTCAGAAATGTCCACAAATTCCATTACAGTATTAAATTCCATATTCAATAGTCTAGGACTGCACCTTGGAAGGAAGCTGGAATCAAAAAGAAACTTGGAATGGTTCTAGGTTGTGGTTCACAGAAACATATTTGGGATAAGATCTCGATTCTTCTGTGGCCTCATCTCAGCAAAAGAATTAACCATAGTCTAGGGCAGGGAATCAATCCCAGCTTCTGTTCTGGTGAGAAAGCTATCTCCTAGTTGAGCTGAACTCCTGATGCTTTGATAGATGCATTCCCAGGAGAGGGATGTGCATGTCTACTGCAATAAGAAGAGGCTTGTTTATTTATTTATTTGACTTTTATCCCACCTTTATTGCTTTATAAGTAATTAAAGGCTGCAAACACGACTAATATTCCTTCATCCTCCTATTTTCTACACAACAACAACCTTGTGAGGTGAACTGGGCTGAGAGAGAATGACTGGCTAAAAGTCACCTAGTCAGCTTTCAGGCCTAAGGCAGGACTAGAACTCAGTTTCCTAGTGATTGGCCAAAGTCATCCAGCCAGTTTTTCATGCCTAAAGAGGAACTAGAATTCAGTCTCCTAGCTTCTCGGTAAACACCTTTATCATTACACCAAGGATGTTTAAACTTGATAACTTCCAAGACTTATGGACTCTAAAGAGTGCGGAGAAGAACAATGAAGATGGTTAGGAGACTGGAGGCTAAAACATATAAAGAAACGGTTGCTGGAATTGGGTATGTCTAGTTTAATGAAAAGAAGGACTAGGGGTGACATGATAACAGTTTTCCAATATCTGACGGGCTGCCACAAAGAAGAGGGAGTCAAGCTATTCTCCAAAGCACCCGATGGCAGGACAAGAAGCAATGGGTGAAAACGAATCAAGGAGAGAAACAACTTAGAACTAAGGAAACATTTCCTGACAGTTAGAACAATTAATCAGTGGAACAACTTGTCTCTAGAAGCTGTAAAGGCTCCAACACTGGAAGTTTTTAAGAAGAAATTGGACAACCATTTGTCTGAAATGGTATAGAATTTCCTGCCTGAGCAAGGGGTTGGACTAGCACAAGGGCCTCCAACCTTGGCAACTATGCGTGGACTTCAACTCCCAGAATTCCTGAGCTAACATGACTGGAGGAAGAATTCTGGGAATTGAAGTCCACAGTCTTAAAGTTGCCAAGGTTGGAGACCCTTGGACTAGAGCAGGGGTCCCCAACCACCAGGTCCCGGACCAGTACCGGTCCGTGGATCATTTTGTACCGGACCGCAAAGAATGAATAATCGTGATTAATATATATATATAAAATATGTTTTTTGCTTCCGGGTGTCTTATTTTGAAAGACAACCACTTCTGCCCTCGCCTAACTTCTGCGCTAACTTCGCGGACCGCATTGCTAAAGGTAAGAAGCCCTTTACTCTTGGGGAAGAATTGATTTTGCCGGTCCTTGAAAAAGTGTTTCGGCGTGAAACCGGTCCCTGGTCCAAAAAAAGGTTGGGGACCCCTGGACTAGAGGACCTCCAAGGTCCCTTTCCAACTGCTGTTCTCCTCTCCTCTCCCCTCTTCTCATCTCGTCCCAGAATTCCACAGTCAAGTCTTGCTGGGAAACTGGGACTTGGAAGTTTCCGAAGGGTGCACGATGCACTATGGCCCCGGTCTTCTTCCCGCCAGCGGGGCAGCTCAAGCTCCCGACCCAGGATTTCCGAGCGGTTCGATTGCCAAAAACAGGCTTTCGCTGAGCTTGACCTGTTCACAGACACCCCGGATTCCACTCCGGCTTCGCTTCAGAAATCAGGATTCCCACGCGGGGCGCGCAGAGAAGCCCAGCGCACGTGGCCGAGCGAGAGGGGCGAGCTCGGGGGGTGTCTGTGTGTGTGTGTGTGTGTGTGAGGGGGGGGGGGGTTTGAATTCATCGCCCAGAGAAGCNGGGGGGGAAGATGCAGGGTTTTGTGTTTTTTTTTTCTTCCCGAAGAGGCGGAGCCTTCGCGTTGTGGGCGGGCCCTGAGATTTAATAAACCCCCGGCGCGCTGGAACGGCGAGTAGGACTTCACTGAACCGACCGTTGGAGCCGGAGGTGGGTCTTTGCGCGAAGCTGGGGCCGCTCGGGGTGCCTTGCTGGGTGGGGAAAGGAGGCCGGGCACCTGGCCTTCAGGTCGAGGAGCGGCGGCTGCGCCTCCTTTTCCGCTCCGCCTTTTGTCCTCCCGGCTCTGACGGGAGTCAGGCTTTGAAATGGCCCGAGGCAAGCGGGCGACCGAAGCAGGGACACCGAAGGAGCCGGTTCGGTCGGGAGGGAGGCGTTTCCCCGGGGTCCCCCTCCAGCCCTTTGGCGTTACCTGGCCGCTTGAAAAGAAAGGAAAGGCGGGTGTGTGTGTGTGTGTGTCTGTGTCTAAAGGGACTGCGGGAAGGGAGGCCCGAGGCTCTCGGCTTGGCAAGGAAAACCGGGATCCTTGCAGAGCCCCGTTGCCTGTTCTGCGTGTCTCCCGCGAGGGATTCCGCCGCCACCTGCGGGAGAAACTCCCCCTTCGAGTCTCCCTTGTCCTGGCTCCCTTTAACTTTTCCCACTTTATTCTGGGAGTCGAGAAGGGATTTCTCTCACCTGCCGTGTCTTGGCTGAATATCCTGAGAAACGATCGGTTTTTTGGTTTTTTGTGTTTTTTTTTCAAACCTAGGATTCCCATAGAGAAGAGTTGCTTGCGGCGCGTCTATGGCAGCAGCAACAGCACTTAGACTTATATACCGCTTCACAGTGCTTTTTACAGCCCCTCTCTAAGCGGTTTCCAGAGTCAGCCTGTAGCCCCCAACAATCTGGCTCCTCATTTTACCCACCTGGGAAGGAGGGAAGGCTGAGTCAACCTTGAGCCTGGTGAGATTCAAACGGCCAGCCGGCAGTCAGCAGAAGTAGCCTGCAGTACTGGGCCGCCGTGGTATAGGTTGCTGGGAAAGACTTCAGCAGCCTAGTCTGAGATAGGCTCCTTGTTTAGTCCTTTAGTCCTCAGCAAAAGGACTTTGCAAGCTGCCTGCCCTAGAGAGGCATCTTACCTTTCCGGCAAGAACAGAATAGTAACTCAAACTCTGTCCAATTTTAACTCGAGAAGAGACTTAAACCTCTGGCTAACTCGGTTGTTTCCATCCTTCCTGATCCAGCACAAACATGGCAACATCATTTCTAGTGGACAGCCCAGATGTGAAGTACACTCAGGAGTTCATTGAGGCTAAGTATACCTATGGCACAGTACAGGTCTGCCAGGAGAATGGTGTCACCAAGGTAAGATGGGGCAGGGCTTTCTTAACATATGGGCCTGATGGACACTTGCCCGTGGTCCCCATGAGCTTAGGGACCCCTTACTAATCTGTGTATGTTAACCCTTCAATGCACCTTGTATCATATAAATACGGCAACATATTTATTACATTTACTGCATTTTTAAAATTAATACTAACATGCAAAAAATTATTTGATTTTATTGACCATTTACATTTTTATTCCTGTAATTGTCGTAGGGCCCCAATACACTGCTTTGCCCGGGGCCCATAATGCTGTTAAGATGGCCCTGAGATGGGGGCACACTGGCTTTTCTTGGTTGAAAAAAAAATGACGATAGTTTGTGCTTCAAATAGGAAAACACACAGTTCAAGTCAGTTGAAGCAGTCAAATTCAGCTTTGCCAGTGCTGGGTGGGGGATTATGAGAGATAAACATCTGGAAGGCACTGGAGGAAAACTAGCCAAATCAGGGGTATCAAACTTGCCAGTATCAAACTAGCCAGATCAGGGATATCAAACTTGCATCATCACGGCATTACCGCGTGATGTATCACAACTTTTTTCTCCTTCGTTAAACTGGGTGTGGGCATGGCCAGTGTGTGATGCATCCAGCCCAGGGGCTGCAAGTTTGACAGCCCTGCATTAGATGATGAGGAAGAGGATGGTAGCAATAAATCGTCTGAGGTGTATATCCAATCAGTACTGTTGTTAGAAGGGAATATTGACAAGCTCTGGTGAACTTCACATTTTGCTGAAATGTGAACATTTTTAGAGGGAAAATCACCAATGAGACATGAGGGGCTAATCAGGATGGAGCAGTTAACTGTTAACCAGTGGTAATGTAGCTGGAAAAGTACACTGCTCAAAAAAATAAAGGGAACACTTAAACAACACAATGTAACTCAGGTAGCAACACTGATTGAAATCAATTCACATGCTGTTGTGGAAATGGAATAGACAACAGGTGGAAAGCATAGGCAGTAGCAAGACATCCCCAATAAAGGAGGGGTTCTGCAGGTGGTGACCACTTCTCAGTTCTTATGCTTTCTGGCTGATGTTTTGGTCACTTGTTGAATGCTGGCAGTGTGCGTCACTCTAGTGGTAGCATGAAGATGGAGTCTACAACACACAAGTGGCTCAGGTAGTGCAGCTCATCCAGGATGGCACATCGATGCGAGCAGTGGCAAGAGTTTCCTGTGTCTGTCAGCGTAGTGTCCATGCATGGAGGTGCTACCAGGAGACAGGCCAATACATCAGGAGACCTGGAGGAGGCCGTAGGAGGGCAATAACAGCATCAGGACCGCTACCTCCGCCTTTGTGCAAGGAGGGACAGGAGGAGCACTGCCAGAGCCCTGCAAAATGACCTCCAACGGACCACAAATTGGCATGTGGCTGCTGAAATGGTCAGAAACAGACTCCATGAGGGTGGTATGAGGGCCCAATGTCCACAGTGGGGGTTGTGCTTACAGCCCAACACTGCAGGACGTTTGGCATTTGCCAGAGAATACCAAGATTTGCAAATTCAGCACTGGCACCCTGTGCTCTTCACCAGATTGAAAGCAGGTTCACACTGAGCACATGTGACAGACATGACAGAGTCTGGAGATGCTGTGGAGAATGTTCTTTTGCCTGCAACATCCTCCAGCATGACCGGTTTGCAGTGGGTCAGTAATGGTGTGGGGTGGCATTTCTTTAGGGGTCTGCAACAGCCCTCCGTGTGCTCGCCAGAGGTAGCCTGACTGCCATTAGGTACCGAGATGAGATCCTCAGACCCCTTGTGAGACCATATGCTGGTGCGGTTTGGCCCTGGTTTCCTCCTCATGCAAGACCTCATGTGGCTGGAGTGTGTTAGCAGTTCCTGCAAGCATTGATGCTATGGACTGGCCCGCCCGTTCCCCAGACCTGAATCAATTGAGCACATCTGGGACATCATGTCTTGCTCCATTCAACACCACATTGCACCACAGACTGTCCAGGAGTTGGGTGGATGCTTTAGTCCAGGTGGGATGAGATCCCTCAGGAGACCAATCTGCCACCTCATCAGTAGCATGCCCAGGCATTGTAGGGAGGTCATACAGGCACGTGGAGACACACACACCACTGAGCCTCATTTTTGACTGTGTTTTAAGGACATTACAAGTTGGATCAGCCTGTACTGTTTTTTTTCCACTTTTATTTTGAGTGTAACTCCAATCCCTTTCCACTTTAATTTTGAGTGTAACTCCAAATCCAGACCTCCATGGGTTGCTAAATTTGATTCCCATTGATAATTGTGTGATTTTGTTGTCAGCACATTCAAATATGTAATGAACAACATATTTAATAAGAATATTTCATTTATTCAGATCTAGGTTGTCTTATTTTTGTGTTCCCTTTATTTTTTTGAGCAGTGTAGAAAGAAGATGGCAGAGAATATTCTAGAAAAGAGAATTATTGGCTGACAGGAATTGTGAACAAGAATTCAGACTGCAACTGTCAGTTTCCTATCCTAGGTGTCTGAATATAAATAAAGTAGTGCAAAATTAAACAGGAAAAAATCATCCCGAAGCTTTTAAATGGATCTTACATTGCATTAAGACCCAAAGGAAACACCACCTGTTCTTCAACAATGGGTGAAGAGGAAGACACCTCATTTTTTTTTTTCAAGTGGGGCACTCCTAACAGAGTCAGTAAAATCTGTAATGAAAGTCTCAGGTTTTGGGGGAAAAAACGAAAGGGATTACAGGTTTACAGGGATCCCACAGGTTCCAAATTGCCCAATGAGAAGACAGAACTGGAAAAAGGTCTTGAAAAGTGGAAAGCAAAGATAACAGGAACAGAAAGAAAATGAACATACAAGGAACTGTAAAGACCAGACATCTGGCTGAGAAATAAGAAGAGGCTAGGTGACCCTAGGATAAAGAGCAGAGATGAAGAAGAGGCCTGAATGTCATCCTTGCCTATTTTCTTTCACTTACTGGCTTTAGGCCTCTTATGTTATAAAGGCTAAGCTAGATCAGAAAGCTTCCAGACTTGCTTGGGAAATAAACTGGAATGCTTGTAAGTTGGTTTCTTTAAGACTAGTCCTTATTTTGTCAAAGAAACCAGCTTACAGGCATTGGGGAGGGAGGTGGTAGAATTTTATACTGATCCTGAGGATGGGGGATTGTTTCTTGGAGTAAACACAGAATTTAGGAAGGGGTTTTGAAGGTAGATTAGGAACCCTAAAGTCCTTGGCAAACCAGCAACAAAGGTCATCTGGGAATGTGATGCATCTTCCTATTGGTGCCTCAGTTAACCTGACTGCAATAAAATCTGAAAGTACCATTTCTAAATGGAAGCAGACAGTTCAGCCAGATGAATTAAGAACCTTCTGCACAGTATTGCTGAAGTGTAGGGGTTTTGTTAACAAGGAGAAGAGAATTTGGGAATTTGAGAATTTTCTATGATCCATTGGAATTTTGAGCTGTTATTCTAATCGTTCACCTACATTAGTGTTTCTGAACTTGAGCCACCTTTCGTCCGTGGACTTCAATTCCCAGAATTCCTCAGCCAGCATGCTGATTAGGGAATTCTGGGAGTTGAAATCCACATACCTTAATGTCACCAAGGTTAAGAAACACTAACCTAAATAATGGCAAATGGTGTAGGAGTAGAAATAAGAATGATTTTCTGTTTTGGAGTTAGCATATCTTGCTGACTCCTTTTATCCTCACTGAGCTTCTGATCTCACGAGGTTTCTATGGTGGGCTGTTTCCACAGGTCAAGCCAACTTCTACTGATCTCACTTTCTGCACAGGCCTGCGGGTTCCCAAGTTGGGTGTGATGCTTGTTGGCTGGGGGGGAAACAATGGCACAACAGTGACTGCTGCTGTTTTGGCCAATAGACTGGGTCTCTCTTGGATGACTAAGAGGGGTCAAAAGGTAAGTGAGCCATTCAGATTCTTGGTTTTATGTGTCATGTTTTCTGAGAGGGACTTAAATTGTGAGCAGGAAAACCAGTTTATAATCTTCAAAGTCTTATGAATATCTAGCTTTATCTTTCTCCTACTGAGAGGCTTTTCCGGACCAAACATAAATATTATGGAATATTCTACCAGGTTTCATAAACGGCATTTAATGGGTTTGGCAAAATATCCTACCCTAGCATTTGAGGTGACTATGTTGCTCAATTTTAGTGATTTTTTAAACAGAAAATATTTACAGTTTTTATACTCCCAAAATTTGAGTTCAAGTAGTTTGGGATCATCTTTTCTCCCACCTTTCGTTTTCAGGAAAAGAAACAGAATTTTTGTATTAGAATGTTATGTACTTAACCTTGTATATTAAGGAATGTTTTTATATTTTAAGATTAGTAGGAAAGGTGGAAAACTAATTGGTTACTTATAAGGTAAAAATATAAACATGTTACATATTAATCATGCATTCCTCTAGTATTCATAGGTTCTGAATAAATCCTTTTCTGGACAGTGGAAGGACCTTAATTTTATGGGGAAGGGGAGATTTAAAGTTCATGTCTTAAATCTGTACTAAACATGACTTGAAGGACTTGAAAGGTGATAATTTAGGCAGGAGAAAATAATAGGGTATGATACTCACATATAAAGTGAAATCTTAGTGGACTTGTGGGGACCAGCTATTTTCCCACTAATGTTGTTCCTAAATGTCTCTAAATTGTGTATAAGAGCCAGTTTGGTCTAAGAAAGCACCAGGCTAGAAACTGGGAGGCTGAGTTCTAGTCCCCCCCTTAGGCACAAAATCAGGTGGGTCACTTTGGACAAGTCATCTTCTCTCAGCCCTAGGAAGGAGGCAATGGCAGATCAATTCTGAAAAGCCTTGCTAAGGACTAGTCCAAGCTATCACCAGGATTCAATGCTGATTTGAAGGCATCCCCCCAAACTCTGTAACCTGGTGGGTCTGATGATGCTGGATGAAATTGCCTGCTGTGTAACTGCTCCTCAAGTGTCCTGGATGAGTTAGGCAAGTTCTCCAGTATTTCCAGCAATTTTAGGCCATTCTTATCATCTGCTCTGAAATCTTTTGAAGTGCAGATGAAAGGACCGTGTCTCTTTTCCCTAACATTAAAAACTCCCTAAAAGTTTTTCAGAACAGTGCTCCTTCAGCAGAGGGGACAATTATCCAGACAGTCCTCTTCTCTACATATGTTCAAATGGAGCCTATTCAGTTAGAACGGGGGTAGGGAAACTTGGCTCTTCGATCACTTATGGACTTCAACTCCCAGAATTCCTGAGTGAGCTGTAAAAGGTTCCACATCCCTCGCCTACTGATTCCCCTTACCCTGGCCTAGGACATATTCTTTATCTGTTCTATATTTGCATATTAAACAGTCCCATTCAAGTCAAAAATTGATTTCCCCCACAACTGAAAAACCAGTAGGCCAGGGATGGGGAACCTTTTAGGACTCACTCAGGAATTCTGGGAATGGAAGTCCATGAGAGATAGAAGAGCCAAGTTTCCCCCTTGGGTTAGAAGACCAAATTAAAGCCTGTCTAGGGTGCTCAGGGAGAAGTCGGTGGCAGCCCCTTCCAACTCTAGGCTTCTAAAATTTAATATAAAAAGCAAATGGTCCATGCTGGATAATGTCATTAGGTGGTTCCATTCAGTGCTTCACCCTCTTTGCCTAATCTTGATGCCGGGTCTCCCCGCTTCTACCCCTCAGCATGCCAACTACTATGGCTCTCTTTTACAAGCATCCACAGTATGTCTTGGGACCGGTCCCTCTGGAGATGTCTATATTCCTTTCCGTGATATGCTTCCCATGGTACATCCTAATGACATTGTTTTTGATGGTAAGTGCTGGTTTGGAGGAGGAAAAAATGTCAAGGGAAGGGGGTCTGCCTGCCTTCTTTTTAAAGTTGCATACTTTAATTAGGAGAACAGTCAAAGACAAAAAATGGAAGGTAGTCATATTAAGGTATGGGCCTTACCCTGTGGTAAGATGGGCAGCCAATAAATTTTGAATTCCATCCTGCTAGGCTGGGACATTTCCTCCATGAATTTGGCTGATGCCATGCGCAGGGCTGAGGTCTTAGATTGGGCCCTTCAAGAACAGCTGCACCCTTACATGGTAGGCCTGAAGCCTCGGCCTTCCATCTACATCCCGGAGTTCATCGCTGCCAATCAGGGAGAAAGAGCTGACAATGTTCTGACCGGAAGCAAAGCTGAGCAGGTGAGTAGAAGGCGTAAAGTTACTCAATCCTTGATAGCAATAGCACTTAGATTTATTACAGTGCTTTACAGCCCTCTCTAAGCGGTTTACAGAGTCAGCTTATCACGCCCAACAGTCTGGCTCCTCATTTTGCCCACCTTGGAAGGATGGAAGGCTGAGTCAATCTTTAGCCTAGTGAGATTCGAACTGCCAAATTGCAGTCATCAGTCAGTCAGCAGAAATAGCCTGCAGTACTGTATTCTAACCACTGTGCCACCTTGGCTCATTTAGCTCAATATTCATTTGTGCAGCAGGAAACAGAAGTCTGTTTTAAAAGGAGCCCCTCTAAAAAATGGTGAGATCCATTTTTTTTTGTCTTCTACCTTGGTGACACTCTTTAATTTGATAGGGCTAGACTTAAATACTACATTAGTCAAAACTGGATTAAAGTTCAAACTGAATTAAATATGTACAATACTTCTGCAATAAAAATAACATTTGGTTGTTTTGAATAGCAATTTTGGGAAGTGTGCTTGGGGCACTTCCTTCAAGGCTTTGGGGAAGGAATTTGTTGTACAACTTTTGCATTTCTGTCCAGCCTGCAGATGCTTCTTATTGAATCTCAATTCTTGGCAATGAGATGGACAGGTCCAAGCTGTTTTCTTGGGAGCATTTTTTCCAGGTTTAAGAGATTGACCAGGTCAAAGCCGCTCTCCTGGCTTCCATATCTAACACAGGGATAGAATTTGGATTTCCCTGCTCTGTCTAGTGCCATAACCATTAAACCAGCGGTAGTGAGCTTTTCAATTCAGCATGTCAAAAATATGGACATTGCTGGTGTGTCACACCTTCCACCCCATCCCAAACAACAGAAAAACTATCTCCCTTCCACCTAGGTCACCCTGAGCATAGCACTTGGCTGCACCAAGGCTGGCCCTGGGCCTCAACATCAGTTCTAGCATCACCTCTGCCACTTTAAAAGGCTGCCTTGCACCATTTGTCAAGGAGCACAAGGCTTGGGGAGTTGGGCAGTTCCTCCCCCCCCCCACCCCGGCCCAGAGTTGCCCAGGATTNCCCCCCCCACCCCGGGCCCAGAGTTGCCCAGGATTACTCATGCACCACTTATCTTCAGGCAGTGTTTTCGTCTGTTGACAGGCCCGAGGCCTATCGGAGGCAGCTCCAGGGCACATGAGGCCCTCCGTTCTTATATGGCTTTGGAGAACGCTTTTCTGCAGCCTCTGAAAACCATGTGAAAGTATGCTCCATCCTCACATGAATTTGAAAGACAAGAGCACAGACCATTCTTGTGCGGCCTCTGTAACCTCTGATAATCATATGCGAATGGGTGTGCTTTCATGAATAGTTGTTATCAGGTGTTGATGAATGCTGGCATGTCACCTTTGACCACTGCAGAGTGATTTCTCAACCTACACAAGAGATGATTTTTGCAGGGTGAAGAGGTATCTTCAAGCCAATTTTTTGATTCATGATAAATGCCTGGATTAATTCCTGCTATTTTCTTAGCAAGGTTTTTCAGAAGTATTTAGTCATTGCCTCCTTCTTAGGGCTGAGAGTGACTGACTGACCCAAGGTCATCAAGCTGGCTTTGTGCCTAAGGCAGGACTAGAACTCAGAAACTCCCAGTTTTTAGCCTTGGGCCTTAACTCCTACACCAAACTAGCTCTCCTAGTTATGCACATTTTCAAAGCAGATCAAGAACTGAGGGATTATT
This sequence comes from Laticauda laticaudata, assembly GCA_004320025.1. Taxonomy (NCBI): domain Eukaryota; kingdom Metazoa; phylum Chordata; class Lepidosauria; order Squamata; family Elapidae; genus Laticauda; species Laticauda laticaudata. The sequence goes on from BHFT01049011.1 coordinate 13,588, forward strand.
TTTCACCTTAAAAATACTTTTATCCAAAACTTTTGGAGATTAAACTTGACATATCTGCCACTCTTCACTCATAACAGGACTAGATGCTCTAGGAATACAACATAGCTGTCTAATTTTCCCTCCCATTAAACTAGGAAGCTCCTTAGGCCATCTAGGCCTAATATTCTCTCCAACAATTTGCAGGCAATCTCTGTGGTTCCATTTCAGTAAGAGGCCTTTCCCATCAGTTGCTGCTGGAAATTACTTGCTTGGAAATTGTTGGCATTGTTAGGCACTGAACAGAAATTTAAAAAATTAAGGACACAAATGTTACAACAGTAATCTAAATTGCCTAGATTAGTTAAATCCCAATTTATTTACTTTTATCCAGGGCTTTTCCCAAGTGGGCAGTATATAGCACGTATTATCTTATTCAGCTTGGATGTTACGTTCTTATTTCAAATGGGAGAAGAAAGGGGTTTATTAAAGGCTGCTGGGGCATTTGAACTGGCAATTTCTCACATTAGATCCTGCTTATTTGGATGCAAATTTATGGGTAGTTTATTTATTTATTTCGGGAATTTATATTGCCAATCTTTTAGTGACTCTAGATGGCTTACAAACAGTAATAGTTGTTTGTGATGCATCCAGGATATATTTATAAAGGTTGGCTTAAGTGCCTTGATTAGGAATCTGGTATGCCTTTTTGGAATTAGTTCTTTGTGAGAAGCAGCAATGCAATTAATTGTTTGTAGTAAAGATCTGACATTTTGCTTGCATATTTTTTCCTCCAAAGATGGCTCGGATTCGCCGTGATATCCAGGACTTCAAGAACACCAGTCGGGTGGAGAAGGTGATTGTCCTCTGGACAGCCAACACTGAGCGCTTCTGTGAAATCCATCCTGGTGTGAATGATACAGCTAGCAATTTACTCCAAACAATTGAGGTGAGACATGAGTGTATTTATTTCCTTGCTTCTTTCATCCCATATTGGCTCTTCTTGTTCCTTTAAGTCAGGGGTATCAAACTGGCAACCTGCAGGTCAGATGCGTCACATGCAGGTCACGCCCTCTGCAAAGGCCAAAACCGTACGATGTGTCACATGACACGATCGGGTTTGACACCTGTGCTTTAAATGTATATTCCTTTTCCTTTACTTGAACTTTAATTTTTAGAAATGTTGCATTGAGATTAGACACCTACATGTTACAAATCTAAACCAATTTAAAACTTATTATTCCCGTTAGTTGGCTGTCTACTCTCCTCCCCCACCCCACCCCATCACATACGACTTATGAGCCAGGCTTTTAATAAAAGTAAATTTGTATGTTTTCTCAGCTACTTGACTATGCTAGGGAGGTTAATGCTTTGGAAAACCAGCTTAAAATTGTGGTGTAAGTATGTCCCAAATATCACCTACTTTAATTTTTAGCTGTGGTACATAATTAAGAGAAAGATTTTTGCAGAAAAAAATGCAATAGCCGAAGTTTTAAAGGAACACATTTGTAGCAAAGGTTGAGGGAGAGAAATATTCAGCTTTAGTTAACTGTGATTACCTTGTGCAACCTTGTCCAATCCCATTTTTCCCCCCAGATGTACAGGTATTACAATTTTCAAAATCCTCAGACAACCCTGAGCATTTGCAATTATATTACACCTTTTGTATTTCATCAAAAAGAATTGTATTATCCACTTTCCTTAGGTATATAAACATATTTGTGTTTTGGTTTAAGTGAGATAAGTGAACCCAGCCAGTTTAGTTCATAATAGCTCAGGGTTGACCCTATGAATGAACCCAGCCAGTTCTAGCTGGTATCTTGGCTGAATACAATGTGTGAACCAGCTATTCTGTACTCCAGATTGTATCTCAGTCCTTCCTCCTCCATTGCCCTCTTCTGTGCTTTCTCTAATTTATAAGACATTTCCAACAATAGTTCATTGAAGATGTGGGTCTCTGTGGGCTGAAGGGGCAGAAGAGGAGCTCTGTCTTTCAGCCTCCTGACCAACTGACCTCTTGATGCTTTTCCCCAGGCTGGCCTGGAGGTTTCTCCTTCTACACTCTTCGCTGTGGCAAGTATCCTGGAAGGTTGTACCTACATCAATGGCTCCCCACAAAACACTTTTGTGCCAGGAGTTATTGAGCTTGCTACCCAGCAAAGAGTCTTTATAGCCGGAGACGATTTCAAATCTGGCCAGACTAAGCTCAAGTCAGTTCTAGTGGATTTCCTCATCAGCTCTGGCATTAAGGTGAGTGACAACAGTGGGATGGGACATGATGCCCTTGGACTTGCTGGTTATTCTATAAGATTGGGTTATACATGGCCTCCCACAAGTGATGGAATTTCAGTTTCTAATAACCCCAAACCCCATAGCTTATGATGAGGGATGCTGGGAACAGTAGTTTACAAATTTCGGGAGGGGGTATAGATTTTTCCACCTGTGCTATAACTTTAGTACAGGTGATTCTCACCCTGCAATCATGCCAGCTATGGGACAGGTGCTTTATGGCCTTTATAACATCCCTCCAGCTGTCAAAGATGCATCCTCCCCCCAAGCATATGGCTGCATGTCAGTGCTTGGCAACTGGTCACTTTTTATGACTAGTCATGGCATTCTGCAGTCAATGTGGCTGCAAACCCATTTTTTTTTTGATGTTCCAGCAAAAACTGCCATTTGAATGAATTGATTTGCTTAATGACTGCCACGTATGTTTAACAATTACTGTATTTTCTTAAGAACTTTGGGGAAAATGTTAAGTCATGTGGGTGCCTCAGTGTGTGACCGTTAACAACTTATAACTGGATTTCCGATCTCATTTGCAGCCATAAGTTAAAGGCTACCTGTATGATCTTCACTGGAACCAATTTACACATTTTCATATTGCAAACCAAGCAAAAATTCACAGGCTCAGGGTAAAAAAAAATAGGAAACTCCATGAACATTAGAAAAATTTTGTACTTCATAATGCTATTATGTAATTGTAATTTGAATGATATGTGAACTTCAAGACCTCCAGAAAGTTCTTAAATTTATGCCAATTTCAAATAGAACAAATCCCAAGTGTGGCTTATGAATCTCTGGTTGAGCATGGACAGTTTTTTTCCCATGCGAATATCTGTGGTGGCGCAGTAGTTAGAATGAAGAATTGAAGGCTAATTCTGCCAACTGTCAGCAGTTCAATTCTCATTGACTCGACCTTCCATCCTTCCGAGGTCGGTAAAATGATCCAGATTGTTGGGGGCAAGATGCTGAGGCTTAGAGAGGATTGTAAAGCACTGTGAAGCAGTACATAAATGCTACTGCTATCCTCCTGACGCATTTGCAGTTATATTGCCCTTTGGCTGAATTTGAGGTGATGGGTGTGATAGGCCAGCACATCTGAAAGGGATTGTTTCAAGGCAGATTACCTCCCATTTGAAATGGAAACCTTTCTCTTAGTGAAATTTAGGAATAGTTGAAAAGCTGGAGAAAGATTAACAAGTCTACAAATGACCATGGGAGATCTCTGGCCTCAGGTATCCCTTTCATTAAAACCTGTGTGCAAAGGTAAGGAGGCTCAGTAACCTGATCTCAATGGGAATGCAATGCCATTCTTCCAAAGATGAACAAAAGGATGTAATCTTCCAAATTGAGCTGTGTAAGCATGAAAACAAGCAGTCATTGCTTTGCAATATGCATATGGAGTAGCATTCTTTCCTCTCATTGTTTTCCCCCAAAAGCTCATACTAAAAGACTAGAAACCTCACATTTTCAACAACTGCCCTTTACTTCCTTACAGCCAGTCTCCATTGTTAGCTATAACCATCTGGGCAACAATGATGGAAGGAACCTGTCTGCACCAGCTCAGTTCCGCGCCAAAGAAATTTCCAAGAGCAACGTGGTGGATGACATGGTGAAGTCGAACCCCATCCTATATGGGCCAGGGGAACATCCAGATCACTGCGTGAGTAGGAGGCAGTGGCATGGTTTGGGGCAATGGCCCAACCTAGTTGTGTGCATTATCATCGGGGGTGTTCATCTCTTTTAGCTGCAAGGGGTTATTTACTTGTTGCTTGCTCATAGACACCACTGCACACTCCCCAGACAGGTGGTGATCAAGTACGTGCCCTACATCGGTGACAGCAAGCGGGCACTAGATGAATATACCTCAGAGATCGCTTTGGGGGGGACCAACACCATCGTCATTCACAATATGTGCGAGGTGGGTACAACGCTTTAGGATTCCATGTGAGGCAGACGTGTTCTGGAAGCTCTATATTAGAGAGGAGATTACGGATTATTTTTTCCAGCAACCCTGTTCAAGCGATTGGAAGGGGAGGAGCATAGAAAGGAGGTATTCCATTTCTTGCTTAGCCCACAGGCAGGGGGAGAACTGCCAGTTCCGAATTTAGGAAATTGGTGCACCTGGAATTCCTACACTGGGGTGGTGGTGGTGAAGGAATGATTACGTTGGAACAACCTTCAGAGTTGCATTTCTGATGTGTTCTGCAGGATTCGTTACTGGCTGCTCCCATAATTTTGGACTTGGTCATTCTGGCTGAACTCTGCCAACGGATCCAGGTGGGCATAGGAGATGCCAAGCCGGAGCCCCTTCACAGCGTCTTGTCCCTCTTGAGCTTCCTTTGCAAGGCTCCCCTTGTTCCTAAAGGTGCTCCAGTAGTCAATGCACTCTTCCGTCAACGGGCTGCCATTGAAAACCTATTCAGGTAACCCTCTTGGATAACATCCTGTACTTGGGGCAGCAACCAGCTGTATATGGATTGTGTCACAGTGGAAATCTGTACTTGCTCTGCATACTACTCCACTTTATTTGCCAAATTTAGATACCACCCATCTCACTCTCAGTGTGACTCTGGGTGGTGTACAGCTAAAACAACACAACTAATTTTTAAGCTAGTGGAGGCTTAATTAAATTCTCAGAGAGTGGAAGATGCATCAGGGCTCTGGTTGCATAGGTTCACTCCCAACTGTTCTTTGGAGTTTGCAAAAGGAGCATTTTCTTTCATTTTTTATTCACAATTCTAAATCTCCTATCTCCCGCAAAGAGTTGTGAAGGTAACCATAGCAACTCCTGAATTTGTTTGACTGGGCCTGCTGAGAACTGTATTCGAGTCACCATGGTAACCCTGCACATTTCTTCCTTGCAGGTCTCTGGTTTCTCTCTTTTTCGGGCCCTTCATTAGCCCCTAAACCTATTAACTTAAAATATAGCACTCGTTTCCCACGTTTGTTAGACAGACAACAGCCCTCCTGTTTTCCCCAAGGACATGATACTTGGAGATAGCTCCCTCCACTGATTTGTGTTTAGTTGTCATGGTTATAAGTTGCTGTTACACCTATTTTTGTGAACTTAACCAATTTCTGAAAAGCCAGAAAGCCCTTTTTTATGGCAGAGTTCCTTAAAGTCTGCGTTACTCCTCAGCCATAGATTTCCTAGCCAACAGTTTTAATTCATGGTCCTCCCTTGAGTTTTATAAGCAGGAGAACACCACCACCCCTTTCTTCCTGCATGATGGTATCAGCCTGTCTCCTTGTGACTGAAAATTTAAACCGTGTGTGTGTTTGGGAGTGGGAATGATTGCTTGCAAGGAAAGTATGTTAACCTGCTGGCTTTTTTCCTTTCTTTCACAGGGCCTGCGTTGGGCTCCCACCTCAAAACCACATGCAGCTGGAATACAAGACCCAGAGATTGTGGAGCTATGCAAAGCATGGCCATTCCCCTGTGCCCCCAGCTTGGGTAGCCACTCCTAAAAAGGCAGCCCCCCACATGAATGGTTTTGTGGATCCCATTGAAAGCAATGGTCTCCCAGATCGCAGTGCCCACACTTAACTGACCTGCAAAATTAGAAGCCCACAGCATGCTCCACTACTAGTCAACACTGTATGGTAACCAGACCAGATTTACAACTTGGACTGTCTGCCTCCTTGACACTCCCCCCCATCCCCCACCCAAAATCCCTTTTTTATATTTGGTTACTTAGATTTTTATGTAGTAAGTGGCAAAGCTGTATTCTAGGGACAGGCAACATACCTTCTTTTATTGTGTCCTTACCAATTTGAATGCTTGAATGTTTGAAATAAGATGTAACTATAGTTGTATCTTTCATCTAGCTCAGAAATTTAGATATATTTGGCTATCCTTTTTTTAATGGTGACATTGGAATAAACACATTGAAAGATGAGAGGTCCTGGTTACTTTGTGATATCCACCTCCAATCTTTCATTGTCAGCTAAGAAGGCTACCCCAACCCTTTCTGGCATACAGATCTCTGGCTTGTACAGTCTGTAGGAGGGATGGCTAACCAAGTGCCCAAAGTGCACACACAAAGTGTGCATCCCCAAAATGTAACATGTGCATGTGCCCCACTCCTGCACATATGTGCATGACAACTGCGCATGCAACCCTGTGTGTGCCCTTCCCCATGTGCATGGGTAGCAGATACCAGAAGACCCATTGTCTGGCGGGAGGCTCACATGTGCATGCACAGTGGAGCTGAGCCGGGGTGATGGCTCATGTGCCCAGAGAGAGGTCTCTTTGTGCCACGTCTGCCCCACATGCCATAGGTTCGCCATCACGGATCTATAGAAAACTCACATAATGCATCCTGTAAATGACAACTAGAAAAAAAATACATCTAGTGAAGGTTTACGTTGTTGCTAGGACTTGACAACAACTTGCTGGTACATTTAAAAAACAACTAATGTTGATTGAACCAAGTTGATCTTAAGATGGATAAATACAGCTTCAGTATTAAGAAATAATGTGCCTTTGATGATTAGGACAGGAAAGAAGGGTTTCTTGAGTAACTATGGAAATCTGGCTGGATATTTGCTGCAGTAGAAAAAGATTGTACTCAATTTATTCTTGCTCTGCCCTACCAGTGCCTCTGTACTCCGAATGAAAATGAGTTGCTATGATTCAAATAAGAAAAACATGTGATCTTCCTGTAGGAGGCTTGCTGCTGGCATCTGGCCACCAGATGTTGGCTTGGTTGAATCTTGGATTTTATCTTAGCAGTATAAGGATTTGTCCCCTGAGGGAAGATAATAGATTGTTCTGCTTGCTGAATGGGAAAAAACAAACCACTTGCAGACATTTTTTTCTTAAAAAAATCCAAATTACATTTATTGATGCAAGTTTTCTCATTGGAAACCTTAAAAATTCAATGATTTCCTCCAAAAATGGTATTTTATTTACACAGAATAACAATGAAAAAAAGCCCAAGCTGATGCTGTAATTCCTTTGGATCTGGATTGAGGCAGTAAATTTGCCTTCTTTCCCATTCTTTGAATTTGTGCAGAAGCTGACCCCAAACCCAGAAAAAAGAAGCAGAGTCAAACATTTCTCTTCTCCCCAATATACTTTTTACAATCTCACAAAAGCTGTGAAACCCCAGCACTTCAAAAGTGTTAAGATGTTATGAATATGAATTTGATTCTTCATTTTTTCCAGCCACAAATTAATTTGCTTCTGTTTCTACATCACTTGTAACTTTAAAACTATGACATTTTGGATATACATTTTTCCCCTAGCTTTTTGTGTTATCATTTTTCTTTACATTGCAGTTTTTTGGGGGGGAAAGCTATATTATAAAATTCTGAAATGCAGAAATATCCCACCAAACAATTTAGATTTTGTGAGACGTGAATTTGATAAGATACCAATTATGGATATTTATTCCCCAGCCATAGATCCATGTTGAGGATGTTTTGTACCAAATGGAAATATACCATCCAAATCCTCAAATCTTTACATGTAAATATTGTTTGCTATTAAAAGATCACACACATCCCAGAGGAATGGAAGTGCTAGGTATAAACATGATTTTGGAAGTTAAAGTGACCAGGCAGAAATGAGAACATGATCAGGACAGCCTTCCCCGCCTTCTTGCTAAATTTTCTAAGGAGGAAAGAATAGGATAATGAGTCCGCTTTTATATAAATTGTTGGAAAAAAAAAAGATTCTGCCTTTCTGCGTTGCTATTATGGAATGTACCTGTTTCTCCTCAGGGTGGCAACAGAAACAGCACTGACACGAGTTCTTAAGTTTCTGAAATGAAGATGGGAAGTGGGAGAGTGAGTCAGTATCATATTCCAGTTACTCTGGAAAGATGGGACTGCAAGCTGCATCCAAGGAGAGATGGGTAGAAACGGTTGCGATCAGCTAGAAATTGCTCTTACATATATAGGTTGTTTCTTTGTGCCTACCTAAATTCAGCCATTGAAACCATAGGCTTATGGGAAAAGGGGATCTTCCTGAAATAGTAATGGCCTTTCAGAGAGGTAAACCCATTCTAAATCTGGCTCTCTCATACTTGCATCTCTGTGACCAGAGCTGTTCTCACATAAATGAAGCGAGGTTAGTACCTTTAAAAAAAAAAGAACATAACAGCATTAGCCCGTGTAAGAGGAACAAGGGCTGATGGGCTATAAAAAAGCAGATGGTGAAGAATGGCATTTGAAAGAGCTGATGGGGAAAAAAAAATCCAGAACTAGCATTTTCTTTTCAGAAAATCTAGAACTAGCAGATCTAAAGCAGGGAATGCATAATCTGCAACTTCATTAAACGCCCCTGCAAAAGCTGTCCCTTAATTTTTAATATGCTTGGAGAGGGAAGTTAATCATGGAAAGCCAACATATTTGTCTTCAGTTCATTTGAATCAAAGGTAAATAAAGGTGAAATGGCTTTTGTTCCCACTTTTATATGTGACCTCTTCTAGCAGATCTTTCAGAGTCCAAATTTAACCCAAGATCTATGCTAATATTTGATAATATACAGGCATCCATGTATCTAATCCCAATACTAAAATATATAGGAACATCAAATACTAAGGGGCAGAGTTTTTGTCACGAGAGCACTGTACAATTATGTTCTTCACTTTCTCCCTTTGAATGCCTATGAACTGTAATGATAACTCATATCTAACCAAACAAAACAGACTGACTCCGTTCTTTTTTTGCTGATCTCAAAAGCCAAGATCTGAAATCCCAATGTTTTCTGGAAAAGTTAAGCCCAGGCATTTCAGCTTGCAGAGATGATACGGATGACAATAATAAAGATAATGCCATTCATTGTTCAGTCTGATTCTGGATGCCACATTTTAAGAAAACAAACTGGAATGATTTTAAAGAAAGTAGGTGAAAAAGACAATTGAGTTCAGGAATTGTAGGGACAACGGAGATGATCTTGGAGAAGACACTGAGTAGCCCACAGAACAACCACAAATGCTGAAGCATGCATTAAGCCAAGGTAGGTGGGAAAGTATTAGAAAAAAATTCAGATTGGCTCCTCCTGGTATAAGAAGGATGGAAGGGAAAACATGGGCAGACTTGCAAGATTCTGTTACTGTAGCTTGATCAATAAAGTATAGTTTTTTAGTCTTCCTGTTTCTTGATCTTGTCTGCTCATAGGCCTGGTAGGAAGTTTAGTCCTATGAGAACAGACTGAAGGAGTTGGGTGTGTTAAGATTTGAGGGAAAAAGAACAAAGGGGAAAGGAAAAATACAATGGCACTCTTGAAGTACCACTGAAAGTCAAGATCTCTGTAGCTTGAATGAATTTAAGACCCAAGAAGACAAACTGGTTAGATATTTGGGTAAACTTTCTGCTGGAAGAATCCTCTTGATAATGAAGAAGATGGGCTCCCCTTGGCTTGAGCTCAAAAGCTGTCCAGCTATGGTGGTTGTCTACTTTACACCAACCAAGCAAATCACCCATGTTTGGGCTGTAATTTTTTGCAACTGATGGCAACATGGTGGTTCTTAGAAAAAAAAGATAAGTAGGTTAGGCCCACTTAGTATGTGGCTGTGAGACCTTCAGAGCATTCCAGAACTATAGATTGGGAAGTCAACCCTCCCAGATGGCAAAGGCCAATTGTTGCCACTTTCACAATATAAATCTCCATCCATCCCAGAGGACATGTGTTCCTTTGATAAAAGTTGTGAGAAGAGGCCAAACAATTAGATCTCTTCCAAAGTACTGTATTCACTGACACACAAATACAACAGGCTTCCTTGAGTTGATGCCCTTCTTCACAGGTCTTAGCTTTCAGCTCCCAACACCCAAAGTTGCTGGCTATGATGACAGGAATTATAATAGGAAGCATCTGCAAGCTGACAGATGGAGGACTGACTTGAAGAGGCAGTCAAAAGGTTTATTTTTATATTCTTGTTAATGTTGGGAAGAGATGGAGGTGTTTTATATAAGTAATTCACAGTATTTCCCCTTTACCTTCTTAGCTGGAAGGGATGGAAGACAGAAGAGGGGAAATCTCTAATGTGCACCTCTGCCATAAAGTTCTCTTACACCCAAGTTTCTTTTTCAGTTACTGCTGGCAGAGGTGACAGAAAAGGCATGCCATACTCTATTTGAGAGAGAAAAATGAAAAAGGCTAAAAAACATGATGCAGAGAAAAACAATAACCACTAACATAATTTGTATCTTTGCATAGCAACAAGTAGATCAGCTGGTGGCAGCATCCGGCTGACCTTGTCTAGGCTTGGAAGCTGTGCAGAGTTTAGTCTGGTTAATACCAGAATGGGAGACCACTAGGAAATCCCAAGGCTGTAGGAAGCTGAAAATACATCCCATAAGAATGCAATGGCAAAATACTTCCATGCTATGGCCAAGAAAACAACATGGAAGTTTCTGTTAAAAGTCATCAGGAACCAAGCTCAAATTCACCTTGAGTTCAATATTAGGGTGTCTTTTCCCCACCCCTGTAGCATCTGTTACTACACAGTCTCTGCCAACCAATATCGGCAGAATCAAGAATACTTCCATAGAAGTCTGTGCAATTAGGAAACAATTTTGCTATTTTTTTTTCTGAACATGGCTGTAGACACGAGCGAAGAGAATCTGCCCATTTCTCAAAAACTTTTGTATTGCCCGTCATAGCCCACATACCTCCCAATTAATTCGATCAGCTCATGGCAGCCAATTTTCATCCTTTAAGTCTTTCCCGCTTACCTCCCAAGCTCACCAAAAGGGGCTTTGTGTCTTCCTCTAGGCGCACTCCTGCTGAACTTCAAGACTCCAGAAGAGTCTTAACCATGTTTCCTGATGTACGTGCTTTTCCCCCCAACTGTACCACCAGGTTTTAAGAACGGAGACCAAAACGAAGCTTTCCAAACAGCTCAACTGTTCCTGCTACAATGCAGAATTTAAAAGTCCAAAGACGCACGGTAGACGATAGTCCCAATGTCCAATGGATCATCATAAACCCTTTCGGGGTAAGGGATGCTGCAGTCCAGCAGGAGAGGAGGGTGCATCTCCCTGCCTTTCGTAATTGTCCACTTGTGCAGCATTATCAAACCTTCGACTGTCCACTTGATCAGTGACAATTCTCAACGTCACTAGAGTTTACTGAGTACCAGTTAGAGAGGGCAGGTGGTGACCTGGGCAGGGATCAAAAGTCCAGACTGGGGGCAGGGAAGGGCTGAGACTAGCAATCAAGGGAAGCTGTTATTAAATACAGGGGGGGGGGAATTAAGACCCCTGGGGGGGGGCATCAGTCTGGCTCCTCTGGGACTGGGCATCNCAGGGGGGGGGGAATTAAGACCCCTGGGGGGGGGCATCAGTCTGGCTCCTCTGGGACTGGGCATCCGGGCCAGGTCACACGCTCATTGTCATGCTGGGCGAATACTGGGGAGACAGATGGGAGACACCACAGCATTAGAGGAAGGGTCCATCATGGAGGAGGGGGGGCACCGGCCCCCTCTTCAAACCTCTGACAGCTGCTGCTTCCAGCATGAGATGGCACTGTTAGCTGTTGGTACTGACAGCCCAGTCCGACCCTGCCACAGGGTGCCCCGCCCCCCACGTGCCCCCCGAGATCCCCGCCCCCTCCGCGGCCGCCGCTCCACGCAGGCCCTTACGCTCTCGCTTTGGAAGGGATTTATGAAGCTGCTGCCCATCTCACTGCTGCTGTCATCACGCGGGGTGCCCGGTGGGTTAGCTATGCTGGCCATGCTACCCGGGGAATTCTTGGGAATCAGAAATAAAAAGAGAAACAGAGAAAAAAAAAACAGGCAATTCACACCTGAACCATGATTAGAATACATTCTCAGAGTTACTGTATTAGATAGCATTGTTAAAAAAGGCATAATGTGGACAAGATTGACAAAAATTTTTTTTTTAAAAAGAGCCCATTTCCGGACCTTATGAAGTTCTTAGATTCTATTTGCACGATCAGTTTAACTAGATTATGGGGAAACAACATTATTGTAGGGATTTTCTCACAGAGAAATAACCTGCTTAACTGCAGGCAGTCCTTGACATTCCAGCATAATGGAGTCTGCCCAGTCTGATTGAATGTCATAATGGTTGCAAAACAGGATGATCCCATGACCAACCCAATTTTACAACTTTTTTTTTGTGGCAGTCAATAAGCAAATCCTTAGTTGTTAAGTGAACCCATGGTTTGCTACAGGAGCAGTTTTGTCACAACTTAGAAGCGCCAGTTTTTGGTAAAACGATCCTAAAATATGGTGATATCCTGAAACGATCCTAAAATATGGTGCAAATGGCTGTAAATGTAGCCATTTGCAATACTGCTAAGCGCCCAAAATTCAATCACATTCAGGGAGACCCAACCACTGCAACTTCCAGAGTCATCCAGAGAATAACTGGTTTTCTCTAAATGTAATAAATGAACAAATAAACTTTGAATTTGGATCATAAGTCCTCTTTTATTTATGGTTCGGTCATAACTTCGTGATAACAGTCACTAAGTGACTAGTTGTAAGTCAAGGACTATCTGATTCAGATAAGAGTTAGTCCCAGAAAGACCCTGGTTCCCTCCCAAATATCATTCCTTCAATTTTAGGCAAACTAATTACTGGGGAGGTCAACTGACTCTCGTTATTCCTATAGATAAATATTCTACAGTGAGAGGGCCCCACTGAGTAGAGATCATGATCCCCTTAAAGCCATATAATCTTTCCTGATCCCCTTCTAATCTCTTGGTCCCCAGGGCCTGTGGAACTCCAGTTTGCCCTCTGGAAGAGGACACCATGATGCAAACCCTTACCTTGGGCATCCCATCTATTTCACCTGGACCTGCAATGAGAATGAAAGCAGTTAAACCCCAGCCTTTAGGTGGTCCCTACTAGGTTGGAAGGCTTTTGTGGAAAGCACACATTTGTTGGCAGCCAAAGTCTTAGGAGCCTCCTAATCCACAGAAATTCTTACCAATAAAAACTTTCTGCCAATGGACTTTATAAAGGTATATAATATCAGCTGCCATCACTATCCGATTTTAAGAAAGTCTTACAAAACCTATTTCTTTTCCTCAAGGCCTCTTTCGAATGGGATGTTAATGTTCAGTTCTTGATTCTGGCTCTATGGTCCCTTTTACACAATCATTGTTTTACTTCCACAAATCTTCAAGAATAACTGGATCATCTGCAATCATGCCATTTCACAGAGCTTTGAAAAAAAGGACCGAAACAACTAAACTCAGGGTGTCTTTGAATGAAGAAAGCTATTACTCCTGAATTCAGATGGCTAGCTCAACATCTATCTCGTCCTATCCAGAGTAGTTCCATTCTTATATAAGTTTCAAGAAAGCAAGCTGCGCACTGTTCATTTTAGTGCCATTGTTAGCTCTTGAATGGTTATTGAATGAATGGTCATAAGTCAAGGACATCTGTATCTGATTTCAAGCTCAGAAATCTCAGTCGTATAACATCCCTGCTAGGCAACCAACAGATAAATGGACATGTGTGTAGAAACACCAATTCCCCAGTACTGAAACATGGAAGTTGTTCCTCATCTTTCTCTGCCAAAGTTAAAGATAGAGGATACTCAGAGTTAGCATTCTGACGTCCAATGGTCTGCACTCCTGCTCCAGTCAGAACCAGCAAATCTTGGCAGAACTCAAAAAGCTAAGCAAAGTTGGAGCTGGTCAGGACTTGGATAGGAGACCACCAGAAAATTTCACATCTAGAGATCAGACTGGGAAGTTAAAAAACATATTGGAGGAAACCACTGAGAAAACATTTCTAAATAGACATAAGTAATATAAGAATTTTATGGATGTGCCCTAAAAATCACCGGAAATCATGCTCAACTGGACTTGACCTCTTTTAAGCATGCAACAGGACATTGAGAATTTATTGGATTTTATTTATTTATGGATTTTTATTGTCCATGGTCAGCCATGCAGGAAAATCCATGCTTACCTAAGGATCCATTCATATGATGGGGCTCCATGGCACTCATTCCAGCCATCGGACCTTCTGGACTTGGCCCCATGGAGAACTAAACATTATGCACAGACAGCGTGAAAAGAAGAGAAATACAGAACTAATGAGGAAGGGCAGATTTCAGATGGAGAAGCATGACAATTTTCTCCCTCATGTTTGTATTTTATTTAGAGCCACGGTGGCGCAGTGGTTAGAGTGCAGTACTGCAGGCTACTTCTGCTGATTGCCAGCTGCCTGTAATTTGGCAGTTGAAATCTGACCAGGCTCAAGGTTGATTCAGCCTCCCATCCTTTTGAGGTTGGTAAAATGAGGAGCCAGATTGTTGGGGAAAATATGTAAACCACTTAGAGAAGGCTGTAAAGCACTGTGAAGCAGTATATAAGTCTAAGTGTTATTGCTATTTATTTATTAAGAAAATGTATATGGCCACCCAACTCACTCATGGTGAAATAAGAAATTTGTCATAGAATATCACCCAGCAACAGGGTGTGAGCAGGAAGAAGGCACTTACCCCAGGCCGGCTTGGTGGAGGACCAACGGAGTTCATCATGTACATATTTTCACTAGAGTTGGTGGAGTCTGAAACAAGGACAGGACATTGCAAGTAAAAGTTACCAAGGCGGTCTCTTTTCATACAGTGAACATCTAGAAATCTCAAGGAAGTCCATCAGCAGGACATGAAGTTGGGTGGTATTCAGAGATAAGCTGCCTCAAAGGTCCCAGAGCTTCATCCCAAAATTTAGCCAGAGATGCCTCTTCAATCTACAGTGGGCTAAACTGTATTATGCACTGGAGAAGGGCTTTAGCTTGATCTGTAGATTGGTTACAGTCTAGAGAGACTTAGGTAAGTACTGTGATGGTGAACCTATGGCACGCATGCCAGAAGTGGCACCCAGAGCCCTCTCTATGGGCACATGAGCTGTTACCCAGCTCAGCTCCACCATGCATGTGCATGCGTGCTTCCTACTTCCCAGCTGGTCTTCAGGTCTCTGCTGTGCATGTGCGAGGAGTAGGGTACATGCAGGGGTAGGGTACATGCACGGGAGATGCGCATGCATGAATGGGGATGGAGCGCATGCGCATTGCATTTTCAGGGCACTCACTGCCAGAAAGGTTAGGCAGCACTGCTCTAGCATAACATCTAGACTAGGATCTGCTTAACCTTGACTTAGCTCAAGGTTTACCATGGCTACCTGGGGAATTCTCAGAGTTGAAATCCATATATTTTAAAATTAGCAAGGCTGAGAAACATTGAGCTAAACTAAGGTTAAGCAGATCCTATTGCTCAAGGAAAAAAAAATGTGAAATACCAGAAGGCCAGAAAGCTGAGGCATTCCTATGCAACATCCTTGATTAGGTACTTTTATTTTTAGCTGGACTGTGTGTATCTTTAGATAGAAAGGGTCCAAGTGGGAAAAGAAAAGGTTTTTCCCCACCACAGGAACTTCTCTGGAACTCTTTTTCCGTGGCTATGGTTCCACAACATGCTTAATCCAGCTAAGGCCTAGTGGCTACATTCCCACAATATACTTGGTTTTTCTAAATTAGAAGTAAAAAAGTAACAGGAGGAAGCCTATGAAACCTGACAGTATCCTCCCCCATGTCAATGCATTTACCTATTGTTTTTATTCTAAATCTCCAATTTTCATGTTGGCTGAGCCCTTGATTACATTTATCCAATGAGGTAATCCAGTCTTCAAAATTAATTTAAAACAGTGTTCTGGAAGATAGATTCATTCATTGTTTCTCTTTCTCTCTCTCTTTCTTTCTTTCTTTCTTTCTTTCTTTCTTTCTTTCTTTCTTTCTTTTCTTTCTTTTTTTTTCTCTCTCTCTCTTTCTTTTCCCTCCCTCCGTCTATAAATAACTCAAGGTGGCAAACATAGCTAATACACCTCCTATTTTTCTCACAACAACCCTGTAAAGTGGATTGGACCGAGAGACAGTGACTGGCTCAAAATCACCCAGTTAGTTTTCATGCCTAAGGTGGGACTAGAAGTCACAGGGTCTGGATTTCTAGCCCGGTCCTTTAACCACTAGACACTATGACAGCATGGGCAAACCAATGGGTGGACACTGGAGAGTGCAGGCAGATAGGCTGGGATCCTGGGTTGATAAGGGGTTAATGGCAGGCGAATGCACCCTATGGAGTGTGGAGGAGGGGCACTGTGGGCAGGAAGGCAGGGGATGCTAGACAGATATCTGGAGTCTCATACTCCACAGCGGAGTTCCTCAGGAGAACATGCAGTGGGATCTACTTACAAGGGAGACTTTTGAGCAACCCTGCCAGCTTTCCGCTTGATTCTGCTTGTGGGAAACTGGCAAGGAAGGTTGCAAATAGTGATCATGTGATTGTGACTCAATACAACATTATAATGGAGCCAGGATTGTGATCACACGATTGTAGGGGCACTGTGATGACCTCAACCTTGGGAACTGATCATACCAAGTTCCCTCAGTCACAGCTGCTCCAATTTTGAACAGTGACTGAATGAGTGGTTGTAAATCAAGTACTACCTATATTGCCTTGTTTCCCTTTATCTGTTCTTTTTTTCCTCTCTCTGTTCTTATTAAGTAAATAAAGCAAAATAAAAAGTTGACTAGTGACTGTAAGTATTGAAACTGAAAAATCTGAATGACACCAGGATAAGGAAGACTTTCTGAGGCATTGTGACAGAAAAGTGGGCATTCAGAAATAATGTCCTTCCAAAATAGAATCCAGGATACTTACAAGGATCCAATCCCAGTTAGTCACTGGGACCAAAGGTTTATTCTTCCAAGCTTTTGGGCTCATGCTGGAACTCATCATCAGGGAAGCTTGGAAGAATAAACCTTTGATCTCAGTGACTGGCTCGACTGGGCCTCCAACATTATGCTGGGGACACATATATTTACCTTCATTTGTAGGATACTTACCTCCAGGGCTTGGCATGAGAGGGGTGCCAGGGGGGCCTCCACCTCCCTGTGAGGAGAGACACAGAGAGAAATAACGTTCATGATCCTGGGGTTTGCCTTGTAGAGGAGTCGTTCTCATCAACAACAACCATGTCTTGCAAGCAGATTTATTAGATTCATCTGCCCTTTATCAGGACAGGGGTTCAAAATTTGCCTAGAAAGTCCACCCCACATCTTTTCACACCTCTTCAGCCACTTACCCCATAGCTGCCAGGGGAAGATGAGGAATAGGATACCTAAATGGGATAGAAAGGAGAGAGCAAAAAATCACCAGTTTTTGGGGACCAGATTTATTTATTTAGCGTAGAGGTCTCCAAACTTGGCAACTTTAAGACTTGTGGACTTCAACTCCCGGAATTCTCCAGCCAGCATAGCATAGCTGGCTGGAGAACCCTGGGAGTTAGAAGTCCACAAGTCTTAAAGTGCCAAGTTTGGGGACCCCACTTTAGCGTATGGCATATCATACATGGACTAGCAATATCAATTAACATTTCATCTAGATTAGTAGAGCACAATAAAATATAAATGTTAAGAAGACCTTATCTGGGAAGCAGTATATATCAGGCATTGGCTGCATTTGGTAGGCATGCTTAACCTGGTTACTGAATTAACCCATTTGGGGAGACTCCGCCTAATTTCCTGAATGATAAAGTAAATAAACTGGTTGGGTGTGTACCACAAACGGAGACAAAAACTCTGACCAAACATAAATAACATGTTGTGTAAGTGCAGCCACTAAGTTATTTGCCTGCTTGGTTAAGTGTGTTGTGTGAATGCAACCACTGTGACTTTTTGAATTGTGGAAGAGAAAGTTTTATTTAAATAAAAAAATAAACCAGACATACCGAGTTTGTGTTTATATTTGGCCAGGATCCTCGAACACCTGGAGCTCTGCAGAGAAAAATGTACAAGACTGACCTCTCAAACATTTGGAAGAGTTCCTGGGAAGGGATGGTGATGTTCCTGTACTGTTGAAAAGACACACTCTCCCTGATTTCCTTTGGCTACCCCTTCCCAAGATAAATTAATGCAGACACTTACATGTTCATTGTGGCCATACCGGGGCAAACCAGAGACCCAGGAGGAGGTCTTATGCCACCACCATAATTCTGGACGAAGAAAAAGCAGGAAGGGATTAGGGGAAGGAAGAGAAACCGATCGAGAATATTTGATTCCCTTCCCAATCATTCCTCACCTATAGCACCAATTTTACTCAGCATAATTTATCTATTTAGTACAGAGGTCAAGATCTTTGCATTATTACCATTACAGCTACCACTGATAAGAAACATCACGCCACTATTAAGGGCAATTTTGTTCCTCTAGTTCAGAAGGTGTCAAACTTGATTTCATTGAGGGCTGCATCAGAGTTGCGTTTGACCTTGGGGGCGGTGGTGGCATGGCCATGAACAATGTGGCCAGCTCATCAGAATAGAATAACAGAGTTGGAAGGGACCTTGGAAGTCTTCTAGTCCAACCCTCTGCCTTGGCAGGAAACCCTATATCACTTCAGACAAATGGTTATCCAATCTCTTCTTAAAAACTTCCAGTGTTGGAGGCATTCCTACACCCTCTGAGGAAGGCAAGTTTGATTCACCTGAATTAATTGTGTCTAACTGTCTGGAATTGTCCTCCTTAGTTCTAGGTTGTTTCTTTCTCCTTGATTAGTTTTTCACACCATTGCTTCTTGCCCTGTCTCTCAGGTCTTGGGAATAGCTTTGACTCCCCTTCTTTGTGGCAGCCTCGAAATAGTTTGTGGCCTCCCCTGGTTCTTCTCTTTACTAGACAAAGACATACCGCAATTCCCTGGGCAACCATTCTTCATATTATTTAGGCCTCCAGATGTCCCCTAATCATTCTGGCGTTGCTCTTCTTTCCACCTCTTTCTGAGTCTCAACAATCTTTTTTACATTGTGAATGACCAAAAACTGTCACTGCATGTCGGACGGCATCTGTAGGTGGTGTCGGGCAGGGCTGGGGGGAAGAGAATCCAACTTTTGCTAGAGTAGTTTTTGTTTGGTTGCTAGCAACTCTGGCAGCGAAACGGAGGCCAGGCTGTATTTTTTCAGTTTGTTGACGCCTCTCTGCGCTTCTGTCAGCGAAAAGGGCCACTGCGCCATGACCCATCGTCGGAGCTCTGTTTTCTCTGGCAGAGCCCCCCCCCCACGGGCCAACCCCCCCCCCCCCGGGGCCAGTCCTTTGCTGTTTACAGGGCAGCCCCGTGGGCCAGATCCATCCCCCCGCCAGGCCTTGAGTTTGACACCCCTGCTCTAGTTCAAACAATAATTAGCTGTCGCTATTTTTAAAAAATTATAAAGGCAGTCCTCAGTCTATGACCACAACTGAGACCAGAATTTCCATTACTAAGAAAGCTGGGTTGTTAAGCGAGTGGCATCTGGTTTTTTTCCCCTGTGATTCTTTAATCAAAACACTGCCGTTGTTAAGTGAATCTGGCTTCCCTTACTGACTTTGTTTGTTGGAAGCAGCTGGGACGATTACAAATGGCGACTGTGTGACCCCGGGACACTGCAACTGTTATAAACATGTGCCAATTGCCAACTGCCTGAATTTTGATCACATGACCATGGCGATGCTGCGATGGGTAGTGTGAGGACTGGTTGTAAGTCCTTTTCTTCAATGCTGTTGTAACTTTTGCTAGATGAATGGTTGTTAAGTCAAGGATTACCTGTATTTTGGTTACTGTTTCGCATGGACATTTAAGAACCTGCTTTCATGCTTTCTTCATATT
Source organism: Laticauda laticaudata (assembly GCA_004320025.1). NCBI lineage: Eukaryota > Metazoa > Chordata > Lepidosauria > Squamata > Elapidae > Laticauda > Laticauda laticaudata. The sequence continues at coordinate 33,475 of BHFT01049011.1, forward strand.
TTACATTACTTAATCCACTGCCTTAAAGTCTGTTCGCTTACTGTAAGTCACTATCACAGCTTCTATCCCAGAGCAGTAACTCTATTGAATTCTACTGTACAGTGCAATATTAATGCAATATCAGGGGTTTTCAATTCAATGTATAGAATGTGTGTTTGTGTTTATTTTCAGTCATAATGTACACTGAAGATATTTAATTTCGTTGTACGAGGTGCAATGACAATAAAGTAAACTAGACTATGCAAATTTTAATAGGAAGCAGCATACAGGTTTAATATAAATAATTAAAATTATAATTAAAAAATAATTATTTTTTAATTAAAATAATTAAAAATAAAAAGTTTTTATTTTTTATTTATATACTTTAAATAACCCAGGAGTCCAGGGTTACATAGGGTGCCCATCAGATTCACCACTGAAGCTTTCTTTATTCTAAATGAATGAAAAAAAGTATGCAACCATTTTAATGCAAATTAAATTGCGGGCTTCAAGAAGTTGGAAAACTCCCTGAGCTTCTAGAACATATTTTGTATTCAGATTGGAATCCATGAGCATATGCGCGCACACACACACACAAAACCAGCACAATCTCATACCAAATAATACTTCCAGAATCCACCAACTTGTTTGAAAATCTATCCCCCATTTTGGGGAGCTCACCTGTGGAGCCATTCCTGTCATACCCCGTGGTGGTGTCATGCGCTGCATCGGGCCCATGTTAGGATGCCCTACTGGTGGCAAAAGGAGTGGAAAAAAAGGGGAGAATTGGGGAGATCAAACATATCTAAGATGCAACTGTAGAATCAAAGTCTCCAATGAGCCTGGAGCCTCAAAAAAAGAAGCAATAATCAAAAAAATCCACACATTCAAGCAGTTAAATCAGAGGTGGTATTCAGCAGGTTCTGACCAGTTCTGGAGAACCACGAGTGGAAATTTTGAGTAGTTCAGATAACTTTAAATCCCACCTCTGACTGGCCCCGCCCCCATCTATTCTCGGCCTCCCGAGTCCCAGCTGATTGGCTGGGTCTTCTTTGGTTGNCCCAGCTGATTGGCTGGGTCTTCTTTGGTTGCCCTGCACAGGAGAACGGAGCTGGAAAGCAGGTTAGTAGGGTGGGGAGGGAATGGGGATTTTGCAGTAACCTTCCCCTGTCATGCCCATCAAGCCACGCGCACAGAACCGGTACTAAAACTTTTCTGAATCCCACCACTGAGTTAAATCAAGCAAAAGGAACAAGTTCAGATGTTTATAGCATTTGTATTAGCTTTACCAAATGTGACTACACACTGTGCTAAAGGAAATATAGGCAAGGATGTGAAACGTTCAGAAATATTTCAGAAGTGTTTTGAATTTTTTTTAAATGAAAATAATTTCTAAGTAAGATACTTTGACATTTATTGATTTGTTTATGAGATGTGTATCTATCTCATTTGTTTATGAAATGGATGGATATAGATTCTAAAGAGATGCACCATTCATCTCATTTCCCTGCTTGCAACCATAGTCTCATGTCATGCCAACTATCCACTCATCCCATTTTAACTCACCACTCACCTTGTGATCGGATTGCCGGATCCATTGCACTGGGCATCAGAGGTTGGCCAGACACACCCATAGATGTCTGTGGGAGGGGGAAAAATCCATGTCTTTTTAATCAGGTAGATTATGATGCTTATTCACCAAAGAAAGAAAAAAATATATCTAGAGAAAATCCAGACATAGTAAACTACTACATATACCTTGGCCAATGAATCTCAGTGGAGGGTGATACAATCAAGAAAATTGAATGGTGTGTTAAATGTGGTTAGTTGGCATCTGGCAAGCTAAGTGTAATTTTCAAGAACAACCTCCTCCTATCCCTAAAGAGAAAAGTTTTCAATCAGTGTGTGCTATCTGTTCTAACAAATGCCAGTGAAACATGGACACTAAGCTCACAATGATACTAAAGCTAGGAGTGATGCAAAGAGCCATGGGAAAGATACATGCTCGGCATCACAAGGCAAGATAAAAAGACCTGCACATGGATTAAAGAACAAACAAAAGTATATGATATCACTAAGAGAATAAAAGAATGGAAATGGAAATGGGCCGGTCGTATAGCAAGAACAACTGAAAGCAGGTGGACCAAAGCAGTCATAGAATGGATCAAATTTGATGAAAAACATCTGATAAGGGACCTAAAACAAGATGGATCGATGACACAGACAAGTATTATGGCCCAATTGGCACAAGATAACTAGGACCATATTGATTGGAAACATGCTACAGTGGATAGACAATGGCTAAAATATTACTGATGATGATGATATGATGATGCTTATTTACCAGAAGTGTATTTTTAACTGGGACCAGTTTTGGAATCTGTCCATAAGCTTCAGCGGTTGTAAAATTTAGCAATTGGGAACAAATCTGGTCCCCAAGTGCAGGTTGGTGACCAAATAATGAACAATTTTCAGCAGCCTATACAAGTTGAATGAAAAGCAACACCTCCAATGTTAAACACTGCCAATGTATGGTAATACTGATGTGTCAGAAGCTCTTACATGTTCCTTATATTGTTCTTTCATTGCAGTTGTCATGAGATTGCTGGGAAAAAGTTGTGATGCAATTGTTTGAGAAATGGCCTTCAAGGAGTACTCATTAGTGCACACCATGATTAAATTTTTGATTGATGGAAGAAATCCCTCCAACTGATAAAACTCTCTTTTTATGACCTTGTAATCCTTTAATTAGAGGTAGAATCAGGGTTGAGTACTTATTGGCCGGGTGCCTTTCCTGATGCCACGTGGAATTCACAGCAGATATTTTTTCTTTGTGCCTTTGGAGAGAAACATCTGCCAGCTACCTAAGATTGAACTCTCAACCTTCTGAGTGGGAGGTGAGTGTCATCACCATTAGGCTACCATGCCGCTCAAAGTCCCTCCAACTGATATTCACTGCTAAATGCTTGTTGTTTATGGAGATGCAGTGTTGATATGAGTACTGTGCAAAAAAAAAAAAAATACAGGCTACAAATTGAGAAGAGCTGATTTGTGTGATGAAAAATGAAGTGAATGATGTGTGACAGTTTACAGGAGAAAGACTGACGAACTAACAGCACAATTGTCAGATCACTCAAAGAGAAACTGCTACTAAGTTTGGCATTTCACAGGAACTTTTACTGTAGGGGAAAAAAAATCAAATTTCATGCTCCAGAAAGAAAACTCACAGCTACAATTCTTATGATGCAGCTGATTTTATTCACATGGATTTGAGTGTGCATTACCAACAGTGCTAACTGTAGCACTCAAAATATTGAAGCAAAGATAAAGCAAGTTTCAGAAAAACAAGGAAATTTTGTTGTACCAGAACAGTACTAAACCTCAAATCTTAATAGCCACCCAAGAGGCAATTGCAAAGGTAGACCTATCTTGCTTATCTACTATATAATCTAGACTTAGCACCACAAGGCTTTTACCTTTTTCCAAAACTGAAGGGATAGCTTCATGGGTGTATGTTTGACTCTAATAAAAAGGTAAAAAGGACTGCCAGGATCTGGTTGAAAAAACAAAGTCCTTTTGGGATGGTTTTAAGAAGTGTGCCTATAATTGGCAGGGCTAATTTCAATGATTATTTATTTCCCCATTGTTTCATGTATTAAACAACATTGCAAAGTTACAGACATAGAGATATTACTTTTCACTGATCTATTGATTCATTTGTTGGTTTATTCATTGATTCATCTCTCAAATATTGGCTACCATTCCATTCACTTATCATCTAAGATAAGGGTCTTCAAAGTTGGCAAGTTTAAAACTTGTGGACTTCAACTCCCAGAATTCCTGAGCTAACATGACTGGAGGAAGAATTCTGGGAGTTGAAATCCACAAGTTTTAAAACTGTCAAGTTTGAAGACCTCTGAACTAAGAGATCCTTAAAACACTTAAGAACTTGAAAAGTGGACACTTGTAGAACCTTTTTGACTAATATACTATATCCTACTGTGATAATAAAATATCTTTCCTGCACCAATGTTAAGGCCATTTGTTTGTTTTGGATTTTTCTTTGACTTTTCAGAACAATAAGCAGGCTAGAGTGGTCATCCTCTACCTGGTGCTATCAACACACATGGAAAGGTGTTAGTTTGGGAAGATCATTATAGAAGGAAGCTAGCATGGATCTTGGAATCCAGATCTGAGACAAAAGAAGGATGAATGGGAGACAGAGAATTATGTAGGTAAGTTGATTGATAGACCTTTGTGTAAAGGCTGTCAGGTCACAGCTGCCACTTGCTATCTACTCCCCAGGCAGGAACTGCAAGTCTAAGAAGGTCCCAAAGGGGGAAGTACAACCCATTCAAGACTAAAGGTGAAACATATCCAGACTTGACCAGTCAAATACCTATAGCTTACTAGGTCTTGTCAGAGCTGAACTTGATTCTCCCCATCTGGATCCACATAGACTCCAGACACCGGATCAAGATCTTGAGAACATAATCTGGTTGGCCGAGGTCCAAAATGTAACATGGGCACTATCTATATAGTGATGACACTGGATTCCAAACAGAGGGTTGATTTGTAATTCTTTCATGTAAATGTTAAACAGGAGGAGCAGGAGAATCCAGTCTTGATGTCCTCCACATTAGAGGCCCCTACTCTGACCTCCTTTCTCCCCCTCAACACTGATTGAACTCAAGTGACAAAGAAAGGAAAACCATGCAACAGCATACTCCCACACTCCTAAGCAAACCAGAAGAATTGATATCAAAAGCTGCTGAGGGGTCAACAAGAACCAGGATGATCAATTTCCATCCTCCAAGCTCTGCTAGAAGTCATCAGCAGGCACAACTAATGCTGCCTTTGTATTATGTCATAGTTTCAAACAAGAAAGTCTAGATAATCCATTTCCTCCAGGAATCTCCAAAGTTGCAGTTCAACCACTTTCTCAATAATCTTACCTAATAAAGGAAAGTTGGAGACTGAATGAAAATTGTCTAAGAGCCTCATCTCCTTTCAGGCAGGTGGTACCAACTCTCTCAGCAAAGTAAATACACTTCTTTATGGACACATCACCTTCTGGATATCTTTCAACAGCTGTTTAGGATTACAGTCCCAAGGACCCCATCTGCTACTTCAAGAGTTATAAGTTGAAATTCACCCCCAGATAAACATATAACACCATGCTTCCATCGCCTCAGGAAGAATTGTCAAACTCCAAAGGAATCTGAACTTTATCCACCAAATGCCGAGAATATTTCTCAGATGGAGAAAGGCAGATCCTCCTTGCTCCTCCTTTTCTTTCTTAGCACCATCCTCAGAATATTGAAATGCATGCAAGCCAGCCTCATTGAATAGAATATTATTTTGCCCATGTAGGACAACGCACCATTTTTCATGTTCCTGGTCTATCCAACAAATGAAGAATTATCTAGTGTCTCAACCTACTTTTCTAACATCCCCTGTCAAAACTTTAAATGTGGTCTAATTTTCATCAGTTATACCACTGAATAAGTGGGATTATCCAGGCAACAGTTTGCGGAAAATAAAATTACATACAACTTTTGATTGGATGGACAGTTTGAACTATTGTGGATGGGAAAGTTGCTATCACTTTGTATATGTGATTTTCACACTCAATTCCTCAGATTCAGAATTCCTTTGATGCTACCACTCGATTTCCAGTAAAAGATATTTTTTCTCTAAAAGAGTCTAAGTGTTTCTTTCTTGGATTTTGAATGGAGCACCAGCTGACAGTCCCAGAAATTAAATCATCTTTAGTGGAAAGAGGAAATGAAGATAATCTTCTAATGGAAATGATTAACTTGGCCATTTACTAACTTGCTATCAGTAAGAAATGGAAAATCTATACAAATGCTAGAGAACATGACAGGATACCAGAACTGGACTTTTGTAGGTGAAAAGGGAGAGCTGAATTACCCAAAGTAGTCCCCAGAAGAACTTACTTGGTTTGGCATTCGAACGGAAGGACGGAGCCCACCAGGGAAACGCGAAGGCATGAATGGCTGCAGATGAATAAAAGAGGGGTGAACAGCTCCAAAACATAGTAAATTGTAGAAGGACTCCCACATATCCATGCTTTGGGAAAGGTCAACCTCAAACAATGCAAACTGGATTGGGTATCTTCATGAGAATCAGTAAAATGGCACCAAGCAAGTTAATGAGATACAGCACATCCGAAGCTTCTTATCAATAAATCTAATGACTGGTAACCAATTTCCAAGCTTCCACATGCTTTTCCAGATAATCTGGGAATGCCAGAATTAAAAGCAGGTTATTTTACATACAAAGCCTATACTCTATGGCTTTTCCCCAATTCTGGACATTTTCAGTAAATAATTAAGTTCCTCTCAATTTCAACTGGATTTTTGGTGGAAAACATTTTTGGCCCTCCAGCTATAGCTGAACAATTTCCAGGAATCTCAGAGGGATGCTGGGAGTTGTAGTTCACTAACACTGGGAAGGTCACATGTTGGTCACTGTTTCCTGAAAAGAAGTTCCCTGAGGACTAAGAGATGAAACAATTAAAGGCTGATACTCATTTTAGTTTTCTAATATTATGAAAATGAGTTAAACTTGTCTTCAGATGCCTGCAATAATTCTCTCTGAGCACTCATGGGGTGTCTAGAAATTGGCTTGAATATAATTTATTGCAGTCCCAGCAATCTAAATGAGACAAATGGCAACCTGGCAAAAGACTGGCAGCCACCTTTTTCTCTGGTTTATCTTTTACAAGTCCCTCTGTAGTTCTACTTATTTCCCTGCCATCCAGGGGTGAGATTCCACCAGTTTGGACCCGTTCTAGCAAACCGGCAGTTCCAATTATCATTTGGCCTTACCCGCCCTCCCCTGCTCTTTCCTATGCTTTATTTCCTTGTTTTGGAGCACAGCTGATTCGTGCGGCAGAGAGATTTTGACATGCCTCAGCTGTTTTACTCACTGGGACTGCAGTAGAAGGTAAGCATTATAGCTGAAAATGGGCTTTTTCAAATGGCGCGCAGGCGCAAAGCGTGCAATCACCAAACCAGTTGTTACATCGGTTGAATCGCACCACTGCTGCCATCCCAATTCCTGCCTTGCTAAGTTCAACATGACAACTTCAGAGATACCCTGAAGGTGTCTCTTTCAGCTGGGGTGGTCCCACTGGTATAATTAGGAGAGTGATGTTGTCTCATCTTACGCAGTTGTTGTTGGGCAGCAGTTTCCAACCTTTCCCTTATATATACCACATTGGTGTCATCAGTAGCTTTTTAATTTATTTTTAATTTATCTTTTTTTTTTTACTTATCCCTTCTCCTCTACAAGGTGATTTTGAGCAGCTTTTGAGAACCACCTTGCCGGTCAGAACTGGAAATGCAGCAATCGCAAAACACCACACATATACAATATAATCCCCCATCCAAATGGTTATCAGAAGGGTCCAAAATTAAGTAAAAATTAATTTGATGTAGGGGCAACAATAGAGCATCTCTAGAAGAGCTAGTTTGGTTAAGGGTTAAGGCACTGTGCTAGAAACTGGAACACTGTGAGTTTCAGTTCCACCTTAGGCACAAAGCCACCTGGGTGACCTTGGGCCAGTCATTCTGTTCAGCTTTGGGAAGAAGGCATCAGCAAATCAATTCCAATATCTTGCCATGAAAATAATAGGAACTTTTCCAGGCAGTCATCAGGAATCAACAATGTCTCAAAGGCTTAAATCACTTCAAATCCCAAATGGCCAAAATAGGGAGATTTTTTTTTTAAATCAATCTTGCAAGATTTTGTATTATATGAAATTTGCGATATTTGGGGCAACCTCTGCCCCCCCCTCCCCAAAAAAAGAAATCTCATGAAGTTTCAAGTAAGGGATCATGGCAATTAAGCAAGATTCTTACAATTTCAAATGTACAATCCTTAACCTATGATGGTAACTTAGCAATGGCAATCCCTGCAGTCCAAACTATTATTGTAAACTGAATTTTCGTGGTTGTTAGGCAAGACAGCTTCATGCCGGCTTCCCACAATCAAAATCAGTGGGAAAGTCAGCAGGAACTTGAAAAATTGCAGGTCAGCAGTTAGGTAAATGGCTGCTGCTAGATGTGGGAAGGACTGAGGGCATGCAAAAGTAGCACTACACGGGTTGGGAAGGGAGTGCATGATGAGTTGGCAAAGGTATGCAAGAGGTGCTGCACAGGGAAGGTATGAGGGGATGCACAAGAAGCATTGCATGGATCAGAGAGGGTGTATGAGGTTGCAAGGGGCTGTAGAAAAGTTGCTATCCAAATTGGGAAAGGGCATGTGAGGGTGTGCAAGTGACTGGTAAAACATAAGTGGGGAGGAATTGGGGAAGACTCAACCCAGAGACTTCTGACATTCCTTTCTGGTGAAGCCAGCAGGAATGGTTGCAAACGTTGATGACATGATTGTGGGGTGCTTGGCAACCAGTGTGAACAGGTTGCTAAGCACCCAGATCATGATAACATGACCATGGGAAGGGGTGCTGGGACAACCGGAACTCCAAGAACCAATTGCAATCATCCTTCATTCAGTACCATCATACTTTGGAACTTGGAGAAGAGGAGATGGAATGGACTACGCAGGGAAAGGGAACCTGGAAATGGCATTTCAATGCAAGGTGATTCTCATACAGTTCTAGAAGGTACAATTCTCTATTCACAGATAACTGAAATCCAGGCTGGAGCTCTGTGGCTAGATCTGCACATAAGAATAAACTACTGGATGAATTTCTACAAGCAGCTAAGCCATATAACATACAATGTCTGAGTTCACAGAGCAACCTAATCTAAAACAATTTTAGAAAGAAATCTCCAACAATTCAATAGGACTTCCTTGTGAATAGACCGCAGTTATGGTTTCTTGGTATGGAGTAATGGATTACAATAATCTGTGGTACATCTTCCAAAATACTTGATGTGTTGGAACCAAAATGTGTAAGACAAAATATACAAATGGCTCAAGATTTGGGGAAAGAATAAGTTCAGATAGCAAAGCACAGTTGGGGCCAATGCCAATTACAAAGGGCTGCCTCTTTCTCTGGTCTTACCTGATTATGGGGTCCCATCATTGCCGCATTGGGGTTGTGCATGGGAGCTTGAGCATGTAGGGATGGCTGGGAGCCAGATGGTCCCTTAGGGAAAAAGCAGAAATGTAATTATGGGGAGATAGCTGTGGCTAATTCTCTTGTTCCACAGTAATTTTGCATAAATCCAAGCAACAGGTATGCATACTGAAGCCTGGGGCCACAAGAAAGGGACAAGTATTAGGGATTACTCCCTAATGCTGTTTTTCTCAACCTCGGCTTCTTTAAGATGTGTAGACTTCAACTCCCAGAATTCACCAGCTAGCATGGCTGGCTGGGGAATTCTGGGAGTTGAAGTCCATATTATCTTAAAATCACCAAAGTTGAGCAACACTGCCCTAATGGTATGGGGATCCATTAGCAAACGAGCTTCTGTTACCAGATGCAAGAGGGAATGTTATGTTGAAACACAGGTCTTCCTGTTCTGTCTCTCAACTGACACCCACCAGAAGTTCAAACCACAGTTTGAAATCTGAGTTTGCCACAGGTTTGCCACAGTTCACACCTGAGCTACAAATAGTCTCTTCCATTGCTACTTAAAACTGCCTCTGTTTAGAGCAGAGGTCTCCAAATTTGGCAACTTTAAGACTTGTGGACTTCAACTTCCCTGCTAATTACACACAGTTCAACTCATGCAGTACATCATTTTTAGTGTAATAGTCCTTGACTTACGACCGCAATTGGGACCAGAATTTCTAATGCATGGGTGTCGAAACTCGATGACGTTTTTTGCCTTTGCGGAGCCGGTGTGGGAGAGGGCTGTGTGTGATGCATCCGGCCCGCGGGCCACCAGTTTACCAGGCCTGTTCTAATGCCAAGCAAGGCAGTCATTAAGTGATGCATGCCTAATTTTATGGCCTTCTTTTTTTTGGCAATAGTTATTAAATGCATTACTGCTTTTATTATGTGAATCATGTGGTCATTAAGCACATTGGTTGTAAAATGCATTCAGCTTCCACGCACTAACCAGGTTTGTCAGAAGCAAATGGAGTTCACATGACCCTGGGATGCTTCAAATGTTGTAAATACATGCCAGTTGTCAAGCATCCAAATTTTGAACGCACGATCATGGGGATGCTGTGACAGTCATAAGCGCGAGGACTGGCTGCAAGTCACTTATTTCAGGGCCACCGTAAATGTGAACGGTCACTGAGCTGAATGGTTGTTAAGTCAAGAACTATTTATAAGGCAAACATTCCCAACCAAGTTTCTGACAGTGTCAAAGGTAGACTGCCTTTGAACATCTACCAAGATGACGGCAAGTGCTGCAGGATGCTTAGGGTTCAGCAGTAGTCCCTTTCCTAGTCTATTTGTGATAGCCTGGGACATGGCACAAAACCAACAGTCACATAAGTAAGAAGAATCCCTTTGTTATCTCCAACTGTACCCCCAATGTCCAGGTGACCTTCGGCTGGAGAAAGACTCTCCCAGGAATAGCCTTTAACTGAACAAAATTCAGTCCAAAACAAGGTACATATAGACTGTAACTAAAAATCCAAACAAACCAAGCTGCAGTAATTAACTTGACAGGGCAGGAAAAGGACTTTCAGACTTGAAAGCACGGCAAAACTCCCAGAGTTTGGAAGATGCCAGGAACCCAGATAAGGCACAACAATACCAGATAAATTCGTGATTTGATCCCAACAGCTTGCTGCACGCAGCTTCCCCTTTTAAACACTGTGTTCCCAGTTGCAGCTAATGAAGGGAATCAGGGGCCTTCCTCCCCCATAAGCCATGCAACTCACATTGCTCCCTTCTCCGTTCTTCCCTGCATGCCTAGGATAAAGAGGGGGTGGGCCTGGGTCTTCCTCTGAATTCTCTCTGCCTTGCTCTACCTCTCCCCTGCTCTGCCCAGTTGGACTTTGCCCTTCCCCAGTTTCTTCCACAGCCAAGGAGACACACTCCCACTCCCTGTCAGCTGTTCGGCTTCTCCCTCCAAATCAGATTCTGACAGGGACATGACACAATTCCCACCTGGAAAAAGCCTGACAACATAGGCCCGCTGATGGCTTCACTGGGCGGCAGGTTGGCCATCACAGGACTGGTCGTAGCTGCGGAGCTCTGTGGAGAAGAGGGGAAGAGGTCAGAATTGATGGACTCTCATGTTTTCCCTGCGCAGCCCATTGTGGACCAGCACAACCAGCCACTCCAGCAGGGCTGAGTCTTGGGCGGCAGAGAAAAGATCTGCAAACAGTGGGGACTTGAAGTTCTTTTTCAGGACTTTCTGAGCCACAGCAGCCAGAGCTGAGATTTGTGAGATTTGTGCGCTGCGGAGTGAGCGAACGACCAAGCTGCATTTTCTGATTCAAGGCAGGCATTCATTGGGAGCCAACTTGGCTCCAGGGGGAGCTGTTAAGACGGCAGGAATTTTCTGCCTTTTTTTTTTCCAGCCTGGCCCCTCACGCATTGTCTCCACTCCAAGTGGTTTTAATTTAGAGGGGGGTGGTGAAGGACTGCAGCCCCCCCACCTCCACAGGAGGCCAGCTAGAACACAGTATTCAACACTGCTGCTGTTGCTTCGAAAGGCAGGCAGAGAAGACGGCCCCGGGATTTTTGCTCCCCGCTGCCATTTCCAAATAATTTAGTGCTTCCTCCAAGCTGGGGAGGTTGGGATTGGCTTAGAGAACAAGGAAAAACCAAGTCAGAGTTCAAAATAGCGCTTGGCTGCCTTCCCTGCCCCACAGCTGTACAACCTATCCCTTATATGAGTGGCGGGGGGGGGGGGGGGNGGCGGGGGGGGGGCGGGGAGAAGAAAGGACAGGCACAATCTTTGGCAGGGAATATGGACTTAGGCAACAGACAACTGATGTCTGCAACCTGGTGCCCTTCAGACACGTTCGGACTACAAAATCCCTCCTCCACCAGATGCCAGCCAACATGGCCTTGTTAACTGGAAAAGCCCCAAATAGGCCAAACTGGAGAAGGCAGGCAAACAGAGAACAATTCTCCCTGGAGGAATTTCGTATGTGGAGCTCCGCATCATTGACTTAGAGTTCTTCCTCTTCCAGACGTTTAATTCTTTTATAATCTGCCCTTCATGGACTGAATGACCTCCCAAAATTTCAGGAGTCCGTCACTTTTCAGTGCCTGGAAAGACCTCTGTAGGCAGGCTCACAAAATGGCTGCCTTAAAAGCTGATATAACTTAAATCCCCGAAATGCATGCTCTGGGGATAAACTCAGTCAGAAAACACCCACTTCCCCCAACACCAACTGAGGCTCAACGGCAAGGAATTCAGGCAATAAATTAAATTCAAAGCAAACATGAGAGAACAGAATAGAAAAATACTGTATTGCATATTTGTCCCCATCAAAAAAAGCCTCCAGATCCATTTCTGACAGGATAAGCTGTCAGCCAGCATGTCTGCTGGAAAAGAGGTGTCAAAAAGTCAAGATGGTGGCCATAACTGTGCAAACAAAAACCCAATCAGTTTTTTACCTGAATGTATAAAGTGGGGCTTTGACTGCATGGTTGTAGGTGCCACCTTGACTTTTTTGATCCCTCTCCTCCACAGACATTCATGCTGGCAGTAATCAGATAAATAATCAATCTGGAAGCCCAGCAGAAAAAAATACCACATAAATCCTCCTCTCTCTCTCTCATCAAGATTTTAGTTCAGCTCAACTAAGGCTTTATTCAGAGGCAGATGGATATCTAGGCTATTTGGCTACACATACATGATGAGCTTCCTTTGCTGGCCCTAAATAGTTTTACATGAAGCCATGATTTGCTTAACTGCAGTTGCTGAATATATAAAATGATTTCAGTTCATAAATCACGCTAGGCCATAGAGATGTGTCATCCACAATAATTAGTCTACATCTACTAGTTCAGAAACGGAGAAAGTTTTCTGGTATTTAGGTGACACTCTGTGTGCTTGAATGTGTTTTAAGCATGTGTGCTTAAAACATATAACGGCCAGAATATTGTGAGGCTTGCTCCAAATCTTAAGACTTCATAAAAATGCTTTTGTGGTCCTTTCAAAATCAATCTCTATGAACATAAAAATTGAGGACTATTTTACATTCCAAGGAATTTTTGGAACCACTTGAACACCATATTGATCATGCAGGAAGGAGATTGGATTTGGCTTGGCTATCAGCAAGAACAATCATTCATTAGATTTATACCCTGCTTTGTCCAGGAGTTGAAGGCAAGGCACCTATGGATCTGCCTTCCCTGTTATCCATACAAAACAATGTAGATGGGGTTCAGTGTGCCTACTCAAAGCCTCCCAATGAACTTCCAGGGCGGAGGGCAGATTTAAAACCTGGCTTTTCCTATTTGTCATCCAGCATCTTTTCCTCTGTATCATATTTAATGTATACTGTTACCTTTCCCCCAGATTAATACAGGTAATCCTTGACCTATGACCACAATAGAGCCCAACATTTCTGATGCTAAATGAGATAGTTGTTAAGTGAGCTTTGCCCCATTTTATGACCTTCCTTGCCACATTTGTTAAGTGAATCACTGCAGTTGTTAAGTTAGTAACAAGAGTTGTTAAGTGAATCTGCCTTCTCCATTGACTTTGCTTGTCAGAAGGTCGCAAAAGAGGATCCCATGACCCTGAGATGCTGCAACCATCGTAAATACTAGTCAGTTGCCAAGCATCTGAATTTTGTTCATGTGACCATGAGGATGCTGCAACGGTGATAAGTGTGAAAAATGGTCATAAATCACTTTTTCAATGCCATTGTAAATTTGAACAGTCACTAAACGAATTATTGTAAATCAAGGACTACCTGTATATGGCCAGGCTGGAAGGATAAGATAGCGAACGTAGCCAACCACCCATTATACTCTATGGCCGTGCAGGTTGTTGAGGACTATGTGTGTGTGGGGAGGTGTATTTCCATCACTGAACATTAGTCATTTGCAATGCAGAGAGCTCCTGCAGCGCTCCCTGAAATATTGATATAAGTGGCACATGGCCAGTTTGTGGGCAACATCTAGGACAGTTAACCCCTGCTGGCCTGTGGGCAGAGAGAGAGGTGGGCAAGGCCAAGGGCTGCTGGCCTCAGCATGTGTCAGAAGAAAGGTGGTCCAAAAAGAATGCGGTTCCCATGGAAACAGGCAGGGAGGAGAGCTGGATGTGTGGTACAGCACCGCGTGGCCACCTAGCAAGGAAAACAGCAGAAGCAAACGCCGCATGACTCCTCTTAGGCAATTTCTCGCTCACAAAGGATCCAAAGCATATTCTCCAGGGGAGCGATGGGAGGGGGGCACACACACACAGAGAAGAAGGAATAAAAGAAGGGTTTGAGTCTAGAAAATAAAAATGTAATTTCTCTCTCTCTCTCTCTCTTTCTCCCCCTCTCCCCCCTCCCAATTTTATAGACAATTAGACTGAATTTGAATGCAAGGATATTTTGGTGCATTTTTATTTCTAAATGAAAGCATTTTCGTTTCTCATTTCTTCTTAACTGAATCAAAATGTTATACCTTAATGAATCCAATTATGGACTGAAACAAATAAATAATTGGATCTTGTTCAGTTCTTTGGTTTTACTACTGTCTGTTTATCTTCGAAGTCTTGGGGCTAAACCTGTGTTTAATAATGTATTTAATAATGCCTGCTTAGCTTAGCTTCTAATTAGAGGCTGTTCTGTTATTTTTCTTCCTCAGATACAGACTATTGTAGAAGAGCTGAACATCGACAATGAAATAACTGCATTTCACTCTCGACAGAGAGGAAACGACTCTTTTATACTGACACTATAGCAGTCAGCCCTTCCCTTGATTTAAATCTTATATGTAAAAATTAAAGTACCTTTTAGACTACAATTTAAAACAGGTGTGTCCAACCCACAGCCCATGAGCCACATGAAACCCTGGACAGCTAGTAATATGGCCCCACAAGATAAAAATTGAAGGAAGTTTGTTATTCGTGTACATTCACTATATTATATATTTTACATGTAACCCAAGATAACTCCTTTTCACTCAGTGTGGCCCAGACAAGCCAAAAGGTTAGACACTCATGATTTAAAAGCTTTCCAAAAAGGCAGCAGAAACATTCAAAAACCTCACAGACATGTTGTATTTAACTGTATACTATTTAGGAATATGGAGGTTCAATTTTATATAATGAATAACAGCCATTCATATACCAGCTGGCCCATTAACAGAGCACAATGAGACAGCCTACCTCTATTAGTTATTTCTTAATGACTGGTATTTAGATATAGACTTTCTCATTCCTAGGAAGAAGGCAATGGCAAATCATTTTTGAAATCTTGCCAAGGAAACTGCAAAGATTTGTCCAGGAAGTTGCCAGAAGTCAAGGCTGACTGGAGGGCATATGTATTCGCATGCACGCACACACGCACACACATAATAGACTACCTCTGAATATGAAATTTTTATTAATTGTAATATTGACTACACTGAATAACTGCTGATCAACCTGCCAAAGTAGAATTACTTCTTTAACTTAAAACAGGGTTTTCCAATCTTGGCAATTTTAGGATACATGGAATTCCCCAGGCAATCATATCTGAGTTGGGAATTCTGGGAATTGAAGTCCACGTGTCTTAGAGGTACCAAGGTTGGGAAACCCTGACTTAAAGATTTACAAGTTGTCACTGATTATAGAAAAGCGTCTGGAAGTTTTCATTTATATTGCTTGTGAAATACTGACATGTAATCAGATGCTATGAGAAAAAGTGCTGGGCTGCTACTTTTTCTAGAACCAGGGCAGATTTTGTATAAATGGTAGAGAAACATTTGGGAAGCTTTCATTCATTGCACTGTCCTGATCAGTCACCATCATGATGGGCATTTCTACCTTCAGGTGTGACTCACTATTATTTACTCCAGGTGAAAGGTTATTGGGCTGTAGAACAAAAGAATATGCATGCAAATCATCTTGAAATGTTGAATGGTGATCAAGGATTGACTAGCGGTTGATGGCACTGCCTTAACAGATTAACAGAGTTGGAAGGGACTTTGTAGATCATCTAGTCCAACCTTCTGCCTAAGGTCCCTACATAATTTCTAACAGAGGCAGTCCAGTCTCTTCTTGAAAGCTTCCAGTGATGAAGCTCTCACAACTTCTGAAGGCAACATTGATTGATTGTTCTCACTGTCAGAAAATTTCTCCTTATTTCTAGGTTGAATCTCTCCTTGTTCAGTTTCCATCCATTATTCCTTGTCTGGCCTTCAGGTGCTTTGGAAAATAGCCTGACCCCTTCCTCTCTGTAGCAGCTGCTATCGTGTCTCCTCTGATACTTCTCCTACAACATCCACATTGGGATTGGTAGGATGTCAGCAGTTTGATATCACGACCATCAGGCTAGAGCAGTCCCTTGTGCTCAAAATATGGCTGAAATAGAATTTGTTTATAGGTTGTTTCAAACAGACACCTTGAATATCCCCAAGTGAAATGCTTTCACCTCTCTTCAAATTGCTTTCACCTCTCTTTCACTACATTCACTTTGGTCTCATTGAGGAGGCCCTCCAAAGTCCAAATCACACAGCATCTGAATGACCATACACATGATTGGCATCATCCTCACAGACTATACTCACATAATCGTGGAAAGCTTTAGCCTCACTTGAATGCTCACAGGTCTCTCGCCGATCAGGAGCTGCACAGTACAGGTCCCAAAACACACTGTGGGATAGCAAGAGAACAAGAAGAAAGAGAGGCATCATTAATATGGGTGTCATGCCCCTGTTGGAATCTGATTCAGAAGGGGAGGCCGAGCAGCTGACAGGGAGTGGGAGTGTGGCTCTGTTGGCTGTGGAAGAAATTGGGGAAGGATAAAGTCCGGCTGGGCAGAGCAGGGGAGAGGTAGAGCAAGGCAGAGGGAATTCAGAGGAAGACCCAGGCCCACCCTCTCTTTATCGTAGGCATGCAGGGAGGAACGGAAAAGGGAGCAACATGAGTTGCAAGGCTTATGGGAGAGGAAAGGGCCTGATTCCCTTCATTAGCTGCAACTGGGAACACAGTGTTTAAAAAGGAAAGCTGTGCACAGCAACTTGTTGGATGCAAATCGGGAGTTATTTGTTATTGTCGAGGCTTATCTGGGTTCCTGGCATCTTCCCAACTGTGTGTGATTTGTTGGCCTTTAAAGATTGCAATTCCTTATCCTGCCCTGTCAAGTTAATTGCTGCAACTGTGGTTTGTGTGGATTTTTATTTACAGTTTGTATGTACTTTGTTTTTGGACTGAATTTTCTCCCTTTAAACACTGTTCTTGGGAGAGTTTTTTTCTCCAATCAAAGGTAACCTGGACATTGGGGAGCAAAGCTGGGAGGTATTAAAGGGACTCTTCTTACTTATGTAACTGTGCTGCCTTTGTGCCACACCCCGGGTCATCACAATGGATTTGGGAACTTTAGGAAAAAGATGCCAGGATAAAAAGAACTTAAAGCTCTCCATGATTTCTTTGCATCCAAAATTATTTAGTGTCACTTGTGGTCCTCCAAATGTTGCCATATTTCCCTGGCTATGGCGAAACTGTTGAAAAAAAAGTTCTAGAAAACCACATGCTAGACAACTAGGAGATCCCAAAAGAAATCTGGACTGTTGGCATGTAGATTATTTGCTTTCACAGATTAGATCACTGATTTGACCAGCTCTGATCGAGAATGTTGATTCAGGTTCCAGGAAGAGCAACTTCTCCCAGCAGCTTTAACTGAAATGCTAAGGCCTTGATGTGGAACCTCCACATAAAACTGGAACCCAACCAAGATTATCAGCTAACCAAGGCACAGAAGCAAATGTTTGTAATTACAGGCAATGTAACCCAACAGAGATTATCTTTCTCCAGACTTATTTTTGCAAATTAAAAAGTTTACACAACTTCCTAAAATCTGAAGGAATCTGGTAGCACCTTTTCAGACCAATGTATTTTGTTAAAACAAAACCTGTTCGTTTAAAAGGGTGCTGTCAGTCTTCTAATTTTTGGCTATCCCAGAGAAACAGCTCTGTTCCCACAATGACAATATCCTTTACGCGCACACACACAAACACAAAACCTCCTATGTAACCTGTTTTCTAGACTCAGAAATATACCGAACCAACCTAAGCAAATGGAATGACTCACATCATGCCCTGTTACCCCAAATGTTAAACCTAACACAGTTCATTATGGGATCTGAACACTAAATGCTTTAACTGATCTCCTGAAGAATTTTTTTTTTAGAATGTAATCAACTAGATTGAGAATTGTGTTTAATGAAAGGTCAGGGGCATCCTCAGGGCAGGGCAAAAAAGTCAAGACTGAAACTATGACGTACATAAAAAAGGAACAGGGTTCCAATTAGGAGAGTTCAGCCATCATCTTGATTTTTTTGACAACTCCAACAGATGACCCTGGTCCAGCAAACATAGTGCTTTCATGAACTAACACCACCCTGGGTAGACAATAGTTTTGAGGTCAAAATACCTCCAATTGGTGATTCTGTAGCAGAATATAAATCAAAGGTGAGTCACTGGAGCTATGATGTCACTGAAAGCACTCCATGAGGGGGAGGAGTGGTTTCTATCATTAATTCAAAGGAGGAGGAGGAGGAGGAGGAGGAGGAGGAGGAGAACAAGAAGGAGAAGGAGGAAGAGAAGGAGAAAAAGGAGAAGGAAGAAGAGAAGGAGAAGGAAGGAAAAAGAAAGAAAAAAAGAGAAACAAAGTAAAGGAAGAAAAAAAGAAAAGAAAGAAGGGAGGGAGGGAGGGAATTGTGATCCTCAGCACCTCCAGAATGATTATCTAACTTTAATTTTTAATGCAACAGGAGGACAGAATGGTTAAATAAATGGCTGGAAAGTATTATTACTTACATTCAATTTTAAATTCATAAAGTGAAAGCTGATTTATTTTTTTTCAGAGCATAGGACTGTCTTGTACTACCCAAAGGGAACATACAGCTTTTGTTTGGGCCAGAAAAAACAACTCTCCATCTCACATCAGAATGCCAGAAAAAGAATATCTGTGCAGAAACTGCCAGAAGACACCAGCAGCTGCCCCTTAGCTACCAGATGCAGAAGCTGGGCAGTCAGCTACTGTTAAGAGAATGAAATGTAATTTCAGAATGAAATGAAATTTCATCCCTCCCTTTGAAGATACATACTCTCATCTATTTCTCCCAACTTCATCTTGCAGTCCAACAGGTCAGACAGGTTTACAAAGGACACCACAATCAACCAAACTATTGGGCTGATATCAAACTTCCTGGACAGGGTCATGAGCTATAGATGCGGGCACCATGGGCTCCCACCCAAACGCTAACAAAGCAAGGCTCTGTCTTTGGATGAGGATCTGTCTTTTTGTAGCTGTGCAGATGCCCAAGCCACCCAGTGGCCACATGCCCACTTAACATGCATTTGACCTTCTTCTAGCTTCTGAAGGGTTAAGTCCAGCAGCCTGGATCCTCTCCTTGCTTGTTTCAGCCTCCAATAAATCAGGCTGCTTGTTGGATTTCTGGGAAGCAGTCCCCTGGCCCCATGGGAGAGGAATCACGTGATTTCTGCTGCTGCGTGGGGCCTCTCCACTTGTGGTCTTTCTGTCTTGGCGGAGGGGGGGGGGAGAGAGGAGCNTCTCCACTTGTGGTCTTTCTGTCTTGGCGGAGGGGGGGGGGAGAGAGGAGCATAACTATCCCCATAGTGTCTGCCAAGAATGCAGAGTTGCCAAGAATGTTTAGAGGGACAAGGAAAATTAGCCATGGACCTGGAATTTCTATCTCGCCATCAAGCATATGTATCTGTAGATTTATACATGCAGACTTTGCTTTGGCCATGATTCCTGCTGTAAATTTAAAAGATTGAGGAAGACTTGCTCATAAACTACACCAAACGACAATTAAATGGGGCTGGACCAATTGTAATTGCATCCTATTGTGGAAAACCCAGCAACTGTCTTAATATGTTGTAGGATCCATTGTCCTTTTGAGCCATTGTTTTGTTTTTCTATTGGGAATCGCTTGTTACACAAAACGTGTTTCCCTAACCTGCACTTACCATGGGCAGGTATTTTTTTTTTGGGGGGGGGGAGAGGTACACTAGAATGAGGTTTAATTAATTAAATTTATATGCCACCCATGTCTCCTAAAGATGAACTTTGAACTATTCTGAACTATTTCTGAAAAAGAAAGGCGAATAGGGACTGATGCCCAAGATCAAAACAATGTGCTAGACAACTATTAACATCCTGTCCCAAAGGTGCTTTTTTCAAGAGGCAACAACTTTCCGGTTTTTCTTTGAAGGTGTTTCGCTTTTCACCCAAGAAGCTTCTTCAGCTCTGATTGGATGGTAGGGAATGGAAGGATTCCTAGAGCTGAAGAAGCTTCTTGGATGAGAAGCGAAATGTCTTCAAAAGAAAAAAAACAAGAAAGTCCAGTTGCCTCTTGACAAAAGCACCTTTGAGACAACCATGAACTGGATACTGAGAATCTCTATAGATATTACCTAGATAATCTCCATAGATATCTCCATCGATCCTGCTTCTCGGTTGCAAACAAAATCAGTCCCACTTCCAATCTTGAAAATTAGCTCTATTATCCAAATAGAGTTAGTGGGGGATTAGCACATACGATGCCTGGGAAGCCCCATTAAATTCACCTGGGCTTACTTCCTGGTATACGAGCCCAATATTATTGCAACCATTTGCATGTTACTCTGAGGTGGCTTCACTGAATTTTGCAGGGCTCATTTCCTAGACTATCAGCTGTTTTGCTGGGATTCTGCTGAAACAAATATGTACCTGCCTTGAAATAAATTTGTTCATGACCAAAATGACAAAATAGTGCATGCAGCAACTTGTAATTTCATATACCAAATGAGATTGCTGGAAGGAAGACATCTCTTTCTCTCCATTTCTTATTGCAGTAACAAGGATCACAATAACCTAAATGATAGGCTATCTCGAAAGCTCACCTCACTTAAAATGATATGGGACAGTGGAAGGAGAGGAATTTTGGATTTATCACCCAGAAGGCTAATGCTGCCAATGAAGACCAATCAAATTGCAAGCAGGAAAAAGGGGTTTCTGTGCCTGCTTTTATGCCCGTGTGCTTTTGAAAAAAAAAAGATGTGATTCATTTTACAATATTTATCACTTGAGCCAGTCCTGGTTCTCTGGGCAGGATACAATAAAAACAGAGCAAAAATGCAAATTTAATTTAAACAATTTAAAGAATATAATCCAAAAACATCTGCAAATATTTAATCTAATCTAATCTAACCTAACCATTGAACATGTACTGAAATTAAATTACTTTGACTTGTTTACAAAATGCCAGCAAGTTCAGAAACATCTGTACCTTTGAGAGAAAGTATTTCTAATATGGGGGCCACAACTGAGAAGGCCTGTCACATGATCAATAAGGCACGTACTTTCTAAGGAAAGCATTCCTGCAACAGATCCTCTTTGGAGAACCACACAGGAGAAGCAGTTTTAATTCTAACAAGTTGTTGCCCAAATATCCTCGTGTTGCTCCACAAAGCATCATACAAAATATGTATGAATATACATGTGATGCCATTTTGCTGTACAGAACAGCATTTAGTGCTCTGAACAGAAGAAGCCTTTCACTCTTGATTGATCTCATTTATTGAGAGTGATCGATAGATGGGATCTCATCCTTTCTAAATGGTTTGCAAAAATAAAGGTAATTCTTGTTTAGTGACCACAATTGGAACCAGCAACTCAGCTGTTAAGCAAAGTGGTTGCTAAATGAAACCATGAATGTGCTTTCGATCTTCCTTCAGTTTTCCTTTGCTTTACAGACCCGCAAAGATCTAGTCACCACCATCGTAATCAGTCACTAAACAAGACACTCATTAGATAAGGACTACCTGAACTTCATTTCCGTAGTTGTTCCCTTTTGATCCTATCTAGAATCAATTGGGGGAGGGGGAGAGGGAGAATGAGAATATACTGTAGATATTCTTGGACAGAGAATCAATAATTGAGGAACTGCCAATAAAGATTTAGCATGTAATAAAACTATATTTTTTTAACTACTGTCTATTATATATACAGACATACATACCTATGTGCATATGTCTTTGTATGTAAGTAATTGAGTTTACAATGCTTAACCCCTTAAACCAAATACTGTATATATTTTGCCACAAACAATTAGATGCCAGAAGGAAGATAAATACCTTGCAATGCATATGACATCAGGCAGATAAAGGAAAATCTAGTCATTTCAACAGTATATCTGTGCATTTTTGACACTTTTCATGAACCGTCTCTTATTATACCATGATGCTGCCAAATCTTATTACTCTATTGTCCCTTGATCCCAAACTCTTGATTCTTATGAAGGGCAATAGAGAACTATGCCACCAAAAAGGAAGATTCAGAGAGAAACAGAGAGGAAGGCTGGAAAGAAAGAAAGAAAGAAAAAAAGAAAGAAAGAAAGAAAGAAAGAAAGAAAGAAAGAAAGAAAGAAAGAAAGGGCATGGGGAAAGAGAGAAGAAGGAAAACAAAGAAAAGGAATTTGTGCGTGTGCTTTTTTTAAAAACGGGGAAGATGCAAAGAGAAAAAAAAGTGTAGAAAACGTAGCTGCAGCACGATCGCATACATAATAAAACAAAATCAGCCCCTTGGAAAAAAAAAAAAGGGATGTGGTGGAAGGGAGAGAGGGAAGGCAGTTGGAAGAAGGCAGATGCTCTAAACAGGCCCATCCGTCTAAAACTGAAGAGCCAGCCAAGTTTTGAGACTGAGGCAGGGGGAGTCAGCGTAGTGTGTGTGTGTAGGAGGGGGGGGCGATGTACAGCACTTCATCCATCATGCCCTCCAGACTCTCTTCCCACTGCACAGGGAAACCCCCCCCTTTTTTTTTTCTAGGCCCTTTCCCTGTGATAAGAGCCAAAGGTTGAGGGGTGGGGGAGACNAACCCCCCCCCTTTTTTTTTTCTAGGCCCTTTCCCTGTGATAAGAGCCAAAGGTTGAGGGGTGGGGGAGACACACTTATCAAGCCAGATCTCCATTGCCGCCACCCCCAGTTAGGTCCCTGGAATATTCTGCCTCTGGATTCCTCCAAATCACATCCATGTGTAGAAGCTGGAGCCAGACGCCGCAATGGACAGGGACAGGGGGGTTTCCGGGAAGGAGTGTGCATTGAAGGGGGAAAGCTCTTGAATGTGTTCCAGTTGTGCCTGAAGCCAACAACAAGAATTGGGAGGAGGGGGCGACTTTTAAGGTTGGGGTTGAAAGAGCAGAAATCCAGAAGACACTCACACAGACACACACGCACACACATGGAGAAAGACATGCACACGTACACCCTTCCCCAGTCAACGCCTCTTCCAAAATTCTCTACCTTCCGGGAACTTTCTCCACCCTATTTTCTCTGCCAGCAAACTCCTGCAGAAGGGCAGGAAAAAATAGAGATGGGTGTGGTAGGCCCGGATGTGAGTATCTGTGTACAGAGAGATTCCATGAGCTACCTCTGTTATATGAAATTTGGCACCTCGATGCCACCTTTTCTGCCACCATCCCCAACTTCTCAGGTTTTCCCACATGCTCTGTTTCAAACTGCATGAAGGACTAGTAAGTTAAAACCTGTTCCACATTTGTTTTTTGAGGGATTGCAGATACTCTCAGGACAGTGGTGGGATTCAATTTTTTTTATTCCCGGTTCTGTGGGCGTGGCGTGGTGGGCATGGCAGGGAAGTAGACTGTAAAAACTCCAGTCAGAGGTGGTTATTTGCCGGCTCTCTGAACTACTCAAAATTTCTGCTACTGGTTCTCCAGAACTGGTCAGAACCTGCTGAATATCACCTCTGTCTCAGGATGCTGATTGATCCATCCTTCCTTCCTTCCTTCCTTCCTTCCTTCCTTCCTTCCTTCCTTCCTTCCTTCCTTCCTTCCTTCCTTCCTTCCTTTCCTTCCTTCCTTCCTTCCTTCCTTCCCTCCCTCTCCTCTCTCCCTCCCCTTTATTATTATTTATTTTTAATTTGGTCAGTTCATAGTGGCATCCATACTTAATATTTCTACCTCTTGTCTTTCCCACAGCAACTACCCGTGAGTTGTTGAGAGGGAACAATTGACTCAAAGTCATCCAGCTGGCTTTCCTGCCTAAGACAGAGGAAAAATTCAGTGTCCTGTTTTGTAGCCAAGCACCTTAACAGTATAGTAAACTGGCTCTTGAGCCCAGCTGAGAATACAGATAGTTCTCTCTTACCCATTTTCTTGTTTAGCAACTGTTAGAACTTATGACAGTGCTGAAAAAAGTAGGCTTGTGACCAGTCCTCAAAATTAAGAGCTGTTACAACGTCTCCAGGCATAACCAGTGTGCATTTTACACCTGCTGTAGAGTCCCACAATCACAATTGCCAATTGCGAGCTTCACTGCTGGCTTCCAACAAGTAAAATCAGTGGGGATGCTGGCAATAAGTTGCAGGTCGCATGATGCTGTGTTTAAGGATTCACCATTATTTGCTTAATGATTGCAGCAGAAATGATGTTGTAAGTCTGACTCAGCCACGTGATATTTCACTTAACAACTGTGTCACTTGGCAGTGGAGTCACTAGTCCCAACTGAAGCTACTAAGTGAGGCTACTACATTCTGAGAAGCAGGATAGGGTGAATTTATTTGTTTTATTTATTTGATTTATCACTTACAAGATAATAGGTAAAAGTATAAACATGAGCAAGAATATAGGAAATAGGTACGAATAAATGGGGACAATAGGACAGAGACAGTAGGCACGATGGTGCACTTATTCATGCCCCTTACAGACTTCTTAGGAATGGGGTGAGGTCAATAGTGGATAGTTTGAGGTTAAAGGAGTGGGGTTTAGACGATGTAATGTCTGTTGGTGTTGATTTGTTCATGGCTCTATCTTTAATTTGAAATTCTTGTTCTCAAAAGCCAATGGTGTTGCTGAAGAGGAAAAGAAACTTGTTCAGTAAGTGCACAGATTCTTTATCTGAGAAAGTTTCTGAGTTCAATATCTGATAGCATATATCCCCTTAAAAAGATCTCCACCGGGGTGTAGTGGAAAAATCTCCTCCGATCCAAGATCCTGGAAATTTTCCATCATTCAGAAGAGCCAATAACAAATTTGATGAGCTGAGTTGATAGGAAATAGCTTCCTATGTTCACAGACCCACCTTCCCAAATCTGTGCTCTGCAAAACAGTTTTGGCTAGGAATTATGGTAGATGATGTCCAGACACCTGTAGAGTAGTGTATCTAGAAAGACTAACGCTGAATAATCAAGGGAATATCCATCTACTAGACCAGGAGCGTCAAATTCAATTTCATTGAAGGCCGCATCAGGGTTGTGTTTGACCTTGGGGGCCAGGTGGGCCAGGCTGGGATGGGTGGGGCCAGCCGACATCACTCGTGTCAAGGGCACCCTTCCCAGGCTCCGTTTTTGGCTGGGATGGCCTCCTGCATTGCTCTGCCAGTGAAAATGGAGCTCGTGCAGCCCTCCCAAGCTCCGTTTTCACTGGCAGGGCACTGCAGTAGGCTGTCACAGCCAAAAATGGAGCTCGGGAGGGCCACGCATGCTCTCCCGAGTTTTGTTTTTGCTGGCAGAGGTACTGTGGGCTGGTCCTTTGCTGTTTCCAGGGTGGGCCAGATCTAGGCATTCCACAGGAGGGATTCAGCCCGTGGGCCTTGAGTTTTACACCCATGTATTAGATTAACCTTCCTTAACTTTGGCAACTCTAAGATGTGTGGACTTTTGTGTCCCAGAATTGAAGTCCACCCATCCTAAAGTTGCAAGGTGGAAAAAGATTGATCTAGACAATGCATTCCACCCACCATCCCATTGAGAACACTGTGGATACTACTCACCACCACCAGGAGTGAAGGAAGCCAGGTGGTTCTCCCAGGGTAATGTTCTTTTCCCACCGGATCTGGGGAGAAGTAATAAAGTACCAGTTAAAAAGAGGTAAGACCAGCTTTCCTCAATTTACCACTTCCAAAAGGGGCAGAACTACAACACCAGAGTTCAACTGGACTATAAAAAAATTGCTTCCCAAACATTTTTGGGTATATCTTATAGTTTTTAGACAGCTAAACACAAAAGTCATGTATAATTTAAACTATCAGGTACCACTTTATGGAAATGTTCTGTTTTTACACAATGGCCTTTTGTGCCAGTTGACAATGCTGCACAGGTGAAAGAAACATACGAAAACATGGAACTGCTGTTGAAACACATCCAGTACACCAATTGCAACTGGAATATCTGTGGAAACCTAAAAATAGTGGTTCTGCTATTTGGAATGCAGCTCAGATATACTAAAAGCCCGGATGAGCTCCCAGGCTGGGCTCATCCCATTGGAATTGGCCTGTCCCACCTGTGCCAGCAGAGGAGGCATTCTTCAGGGCCCATCAGCCTGATTGTTCTCCCTGTCGGGATCCAGGAGAAAAGTCATCTCTGCTGTTGCAGCTGACCTTTGGAACATCTTGCTGCCCCCCCATCCCCAGATCCCATGTGAGGTTGGGCCCATCTTTCCTTACTTTTCACAAGGGCATAAAGACCTGGCTCTGCCAATGGGGGAGCATCATAGTGGAGGTGACCTGAAGGGCAGACAAAAAATAATGGGTGGAAACTGAACAAGGAGAGATTCAACCTCTCCTTCATGATTCAACCAAGAATCTTGGGAAACTCTAAAAAGTATGATCATAGAAGCCCAGACCAGCACGATACAACAAGAAATCCAGAAGACACACAGCATGGCTACACAAAGATCTCTCTGGCAAATTGAAACGAAAAAAAAGACAAGTAACAAAAAAATGGAAAAGAAGGACATACACTAAGGCAGAAAATATCAGCAAATAGCCAGAAATCTGCAAAGATGAAGTCAGGATAGCAAGCTCAGAACGTATTAGAATAACTTGCAACAAAAGTCAAAGATAATAAAAAGTTTCTTCCAACATTATAAATAAAATCAAGGAAACAGTCCACTAAAGAGAGAAGACCGGCAGGCAAGAGAAAGCTAACAGGCAAAGGAGAAAGCAGAACTGCTTAACTCATTCTTTAAAGAGATATTATTTAAGGCCTAATGAGGACCTATTCACGCACAAAGAAACTATAGTTCAACCCAGCCAAAACATAACTGTAAAAGAAGAACCAGAAATAAAAAGTTAAATAAGCAAATAATAGTAAGAGAACACCTGTTGATCTTGATGAAAACAAAATCATGGGGCCTGATGGATTACATCCAGAGTTTTTAAAGGAGCTGGCAGAGGTCAATCTCAAGAACGAACTGCACCATATCTTTTGAAAATCCTGGAACTGGGAACTACCAAGAGGACTGGAAAAGAGCTGATGTGTGTCCCATCTTCAAAGAACGAAAAAAAACAGATCCCAGGAAACCATTGGCCAATCCAGCGAATCATCAACTATGGGAGATACCTGGAAAAGATAATAAAAAACAAGATGCTGCCAACATCTAGAAACAGGTAAGTAATAACCTAGCAGTCAGCCACGGGTTGTATAAAACAGATCATAGCCAAACCAATCTTATTCCATTCTTCAACACAGTGGACTAAAGTAGTGGACAGCAAAATACTGTGGATATAATATATTTAGATTTCCAGCAAGGCATTCGACAAAGTAGACTCAACCTACTTTCTTAAGTAAGCTAGAAAAAAGTGGATAGATAAACACCACCATTAGATGGGAACTGCACTGGCTGGAAAACTGTACTTCAAACGAGTAGTCCCTTAATGGGTCCTTAGTCTACATGGAGGGAAGTAAGCAGTGGGGTGTCACAAGGTCCCGTCTTAGGCCCAGTACTCTTCAATATCTTCATTAACGCTTAAGATGAAGGAATAGAAGGGGAACTTACAAAATTTGCAGATGATATACAAGCTGGCAGGTAATAAGCTAACGCCAACGAAGATACGGCTCATAAGATCCAGATGGATTTGACAGACCTTAGAAACTGGCTGTATCTGACCAAAATGAAATTCAATGTAGAGAAAAGTAAGTCCTACACTTAGGGCAAGAAAAACCAAAGTTACACATATGACTGGTGAAAACCAGGCTCAATAGCAGTAACTGTGAGAGGGATCTTGGAGTCTTAGTGGACAACCAGCCTAATATGACGCCCAGCGGTGTGCGCACCAGCAGCAGCCAAAAAAGTTAATCGCAATCCTAATTGTATTAACCAGAAGGGATACAGTCAAGAATAAGGGAAGTACTAATCCACTCTATAAAGCCTTTAGTAAGACCACACCTAGAGTACTGCAACTCCAGTTTTTGGTCACCCACATTATAAAAGATGTTGAGACTACTAGAAAAGTTCAGGAGAAAAGCAACCAGGATGATTAGTGGGACTGGAGACTAAAACATGAAGAACGGTTACAGGAACTGGGCTTGCTAGTCTAGTAAAAAGAAGGAACAGGGGAGACACTGGATAACGGTTTTCCAATGTTTGAAGGGGCTGCCACAGGAGGAAGGTTCAAGCTATTTTCTTGAAGCTCCTATCGGCAGACAAGGATAATGGATGGAAACTGAACAAGAGAGATTTAACCTGGAAATAAGGAGAAACTTTTCTGACAGTGAGAACAATCAACCAATGGAACAGAAGTTGCCCTCGGGAAGTTGTGGAAGCGCCATCGCCTTGAGACTTTCCAAGAGAGATTCTGCCATTTGTCAGAAATGGTGTAGGGTCTCCTGCTTGGGTGGGGGGGTTGGACTAGATGACCTCCAAGGTCCCTTCCAACTCTGATTATCAATTTAGATTGAATAAATTAATGGAGGACAGGCTCTTTAATCACTCAATGTTCTCTCCAGGTTGGGAGAAAATATGTCTCCAAGCTCCTTCTGCAAAAAAACCAACAGTGCGAGAAATATGTCTCCATCTTCTGCTTCGGAGCAACGAAGATGCATCTCGTTGGCCTCTACGGGAAACACAGTGCAGGACTACAATGGACATAGGTTTGATCCAAGAGAACTATTCTTCTGTTCTTCAAAATGATAAACTCTGGCATCTTGTTCGCAAGAGAGTGGGCGTGGAGGCACCAAATCAGACTTCTGTCCTTGGAGAATTCTTTCCTTTGAATCACTAACGACATTCTTAAGCTATCACTGCGTTAAGATGCCCAAGGAATATTTTTTTTCTCCCAATTTATTTGCGAATTTACTCTTTGCTCAAGGGGATTACTCTTTGGATTGCAAATTCAGTGTTATTAAGATTTTGCAGTAGTAATAGTGTGCGAACTGTGTTTCTGAGACTTGAATCAAAATGATAAATTGGAGCAAATAGAAGAACATTCATTTTACCCAGCTCTGTCATCTGGTACCTTTAAATTATACATTTCTGTTTTAACATTTTATTCGGATTTGTCTTTCCCCTATCCCCAAGGGATGCTTTGAAGACACAAAGGAATTGCTTGAATAAAAATATGTAACTAGGAAAAAATAAGAAAACAGAAACATATGTTTAAATTAGGCTACTAATTGTCCACACCTGGCTTAACACCTTGGCAGTTAAAGTTTTGACTTATTTAGTAATGGATGGGGGACCACCAGGCGATATAACACTGAGAGCTAAATTGAAATGTCAAAGCAACATTCCCAAAGAAGGCAGTGTCAAATCATTTCATTAATGGTGCTAAGAAAACCACTCAAGGGAAACTTAAAATTTTATTTTAATTACTAAAAATCACATTACAGTATGAGGACCTCTGGTCTGTGTTGAAAAATATTTTAAAAAAGAGATTACAAACCTTGGCTGGAGCGAAGCACTTCCAAAACTTTGTATTTTTTTGTCGTTTATTAGAATCCTCTCTCCAGAACCTCCAATTTTAAAGAAAATATATCCTATCTACTATGATCACATCCAAAGTGAGGTGCGCATCAATGGATATTCCTCCCTCTCCTCACCTCCCCCAAACTTTGGTTCCTATTCTTACCTCTGAGAGGAAAGTCTGTGCAGATTTCTGAGCCCCAACATGAAGGAGATATTCATACACATACAGTGCCAACCTGGGAGAAAAAGAAAAAAATTCCAATACTTTACTTAAGGACATATTTGCTGCAATAACACTGGCTTAATGTTCTTCCTAATTTTTGTACATTGTAATGTATTTTATAACTGTCTGGCCACTTCTATGCAGGTTTTATCTTATTTGTTATGATTGCCAGTCAAAACAATGAACTGATTGACTGTAAATATTTAGGAACACCACCTCCACATTGTGACATATGCCCAGGTTTACCCATGTAACACCTCTGTTGGGTGAGCTGCATTGGCTCCCAGTTTTTTTCTGGGTGCAATTCAGAGGTGGTATTCAGCAGGTTCTGACCAGTTCTGGAGAACTGGTAGTGGAAATTTTGAGTAGTTCAGAAAACCGGCAAATACCACCTCTTACGGGAGATTTTAAAATCTCTTACAGAGATTTTACCCCTGCCATGCCCACAGAACCGGTAGTAAAAAATTTTTGAATCCCACCACTGGTGTAAATCAAGGTGCTATTACCTCTAAAACCCCATATGGCACAGGGCCAGGTAATCTTTTCTGGTGTAGTTTCCCAAAGAACATCTACCTGTCTTACCAGGTAAGTTCCTTGTAAGCCACCTTGAGTTGCCATGCGCGAGTAGGCCGCAATATACATTTTCTAAATAAATAAATAAAATAAGATAGAATGGGCATGCTTCTGCTAAATATTTCCATATTTTGGGAGCCAGGAAATTTGCCTTTTCCATAAGGCCCCTGCCCTGTGGATTATTCTCCCCCCCCCCCCCNATCCCCCCCCCCCCCGACGTTTGGCAGGCCTCTATTGTCCTACCCTTCCAAAAAGCATTGAAAAATTGGGTTTTTCCCCAAATGCTGCATATGGAAAGGTGGGTGAGAGATTTAATGAGGAACTGTATGATGGAAGTTTATCTTTGGCGGCAAGTTTTCAAATGCACATGGTTTTAATAGATTTAATAAGATATTATGTTGTTTTATTAATAATTGTTGATTGGGAGCAGCCCAGAGTTTGATATAAGATAAACAGCTATATGCATGTTTTAATAAACATATAAATAAAAATAAATTAAAAGGCCCCCATTCAGCACTGCTGGAGATCAGGAAGGTTCTTGAAGAGGCAAAGAATTAATAGCATCGTCCACCCCATGATCAATTTTGGATTATTTTGCAAGATCAGATCAAGCTCCATTAATCTTGCAGCTGAATTCCAATATGCCATGGCTTTTAGGAAATTTTCAAGTGAGATATAAAGCAATTGGGCTCATCTACATTGCCCAGTGCTGAAATCAAAGGTACATAGTCTGAGTAAACAGAGTGTCAGCTTTAGTAGCAACTAACCAGAGTAACTGTGTATTTCTTTCAATCTTTCTCACATCATCTTTGCTCAATTATAGCAATCTTCTGAGTTCATACATCCTACTGAAGTATCTTTGACAAATACGCATTATGTGCATATAGCCCTTGATAGCTTCCTATCTGACCCACTTCCTGTATTGTATTTGCATTCTGACATCTACATTTACATTTAAGCATCTGAATAATATGCACTGGGGCAAACGCTAGTCTGCTAACTAACACCTTTCCTATCATTTTCCAATATTCATTTTTTAAGCACAAGGATAAATTTGCACAGCGTAAGCAATAGGAATCAGGAGGATTACATAGAATTAGAGATTTAATTATAGATTTTTGGAAACCCTTCAAATTCTAAATATATTTTGCAAAAAAAAATTGCCACAAAGTACCAACCTGGTTTCAAATCAAACCCAATCAATCTTTTGTAAAGTATCCAGGTCTTCAATTAAAAACAAGAGTAACTTGAAGCATGGTATATATTTACTTCACTTGTATTTCATTAATGTTATATCAAATACTTATATTAAACGTAACAGCTTCTCTTGAATATGTAAAATTATTTTGAGAAAAATGCTGGGTTTTGAACTTCCAAAAAATTCACTGGAACACTTTGGAGCATTAATTTATTTTAAATGTATTTCAGCAATTCAATTAGAAGTGACTGAAAGATAATCCATAGGCAGTATTACACTTTGCATAACATTTCAACATTAATTGTAATATTTCCAGATTGTACTGGTTGGATTGTAAACAAATTGGCACATATTACTATTTTTGGTAGCAATGTCTAATTAGTTAGTATTTTGTAGTTGAAAGTTTTTGAAGAAATTGGAAAAATCACCAATTGTTTATAATGATTCCTGCTGTTCGTTTTTTTTCTAGCACATATAAATTAATGCAATATAAGGAACTGATTCAGTTCCTGTGCTAGCTGCCAAGTTGATGGTATAAAACACCAGAAAATAACATTTCTTTGGATGAGTATTATATAAAGGTATGGAAAATCGTTATAGGTGAAAAATAAAGAGCTTTGAAATATTCTAAGAACAAATTCATCCAAATCTGGTCATCATTTATTGTCCATAATAAAATACCCCTTTATTTGAATAAGTAATTTTGGCCAGGGAAACTATATATATTTATGCATTTCTCTATATGATTACATATCTTATCTATATATATATAAAAGAGAAATACCACTCACACATAATCACAAAATCTCCAGAACCATAAAGCCTACAAACTTGAAATTTGGTATGTATATTCCTCTTGGCTTCTAGATGCTCACTAAGAAAGGATTTTTCGAAATCGCCATCAGAACATTAGTATTTTGTACATTATTATTAATATGCTCTGATGCTAATATTCTATTCCCTTTCCCACCTGAAAAGAAATCTGTCCCAAATGCAATACACAAACAAGCAGGAGAGGAATTTCAGTTTCAGAGCAGCAAACCAGCTTTAAGCTAACCCACACCTAGGTTCCTTGCTGTATCCTTGCTCACACAGCAAATACAGTTTAAGTTTCCATGTTTCAGTTTCCAAACAGCCCTCACACACAGGACGCTAGCTAGATGATTACCAATGGATGCTGTTATGCAGAGGCACAATTTTCCCCCCTTATTTTCCTCCCCAAAAACGAAGCCCCGTCACACAGTTTCGTAGCGAAGCACAGATATCGAGCTAGTGTGTGTATATGTGCTTGCAATTTTTCTTTTTTATTTGTACTGGCTTAATGGTCCTTTTTAACTCAATAATCTTTCTTTTGTTTCCTTATCTTGACAGCAAGATTTTCTATTCTACAAGGTTTTGCAATCCTGGCATCTTTAAAACCCATGATCCCAGAATTTCTCAGTCAACCATGCTGGGAATTCTGGGAGTCACACATCTTAAGTTTGCATAGGTTGGGAAACCCTGATCTAGGAGAAATGACACAGTGAGAGAAACTTGCAATACTAAAAATTCAGGAAGCAGAGAAATTAGAGACGTCAGACTGGAGAAGGTGAGAGCAAACATTTCTCTTCCACTCTCTTAATGCTAAAACCTGATCAACTTTTTCCACACAATACATAGCTAAAGGATGAAATCAGCCATTGGAATCTGGAGCTACAGGTGTCCCCAGTGAAGTCAAAGAAGTCAAGATAGTGGATGTAGCTGTGACTATGTGGTCAAGAGCCCCAAGGGGGGGGGACTACTCTCTCGATTTCCTTTACTGTCTGTTGTGACTGTAGGAAATACGTGTCACTAAACTCTCCCCCCCTCCCCATGGCTCTAGCTTCAAACAAGCCGCCCCCATTTATTTTCACACTTTAACACTTTAACCAAAAGGAAACCCAACTAAGACTCTAACCCAACAAAGAAACCCAACTAAGAAACCCAACTAAGCCTAGCAGACTGAGATGCTGTCTAAGATGAACATTCTCAATGTCTCCGGGAGAACCCTTGGATTAGGAGTCTCCAAACTTGCCAACTTTAAGACTTGTGGACTTCAATTCCCAGAATTGCCTAGCCAGCATGACTAGCTGAGGAATTCTGGGAGTTGAAGTCCACAAATCTTAAAGTTGCCAAGTTTGGAGACCCCTGCCTTGGATATTTCATTCATCTTGCAAAGGGTCAGTAGGTGACTTCCCAGGAGTGTCTATTGGGGTGGGGACAAAATGGTGATGGCTGCAGCTATGCAGTCAAAGTTCTGCCTCTTTTATTGACATCTATGAAAGGGATATGAACCATGGTGGCATGGTGGTTAGAATACAGTATTGCAGGCAAACTGTGCCCATATACCTGGGGTTCAATCCTGACTGGCTCAAGATTGACTCAGCCTTCCATCCTTCTGCGGTCAGTAAAATGAGGACCAGATTGTTAGGGGCAATATGCTGACTCTGTAATCCATTTTAGACAGAGCTGTAAAGCATCATGAAGCGGTATATAAGTCTAAGTGCTATTGCTGTGGCTTCAATCGTGCAATCATCATCACTGTTGTCCCTAAGGTCAGACTAAGGTCCTATAACCTGTGTATGGGCACTGTAATGATAACTATTTTTAATGTCCCTTTTGAGTCAGTCAATAGTGGCAACTACTTCCAGTTTACTTGCCAATATTTCAGAAGTGGTTTACCATTGCTGCATTTTTGCTAGGATTAAGAGAGGATGATTGACCTCAAATCACTGAAATGGCATTTTGCCTAAAGCAGGACTAGAACTCAACCTCCTGGCTTCTGATCTGGCACTTTTAAATACAATACTACACCAAAGTGGCTTCCAAGCAACAAAATGAACTAATAGAACGGCCTGCCCTTGGAAGTTGTGGGAGCGCCATCACTTGAGACTTTCAAGAAGAGATTGGTTTGCCATTTGTCAGAAATGGTGTAGGGTCTCATGCTTGGGTGGGGGGTTGGACTAGATGACCTATAAGGTTCCTTCCAACTCTGATTATCTGTTATCTAAGTAGGTGGTGTTACCAAAAAAGGGAACTGGATAAAAGGCTATTAAGGACCACGGATGGTCTTCAACTTACAATCATTTGTTTAGCAACTGTTCAAAGTTATAACAGCAGCACTGAAAAAAAACCTGACTCACAACCAATCGTCACCCTTACAACTGTTATGGCATCGCCATGGTCACAGAATCAAAATTCAGGTGCTTGGCAGCCAGCATGTTTACAATGGCTGCAGCATCCCAGAATCATGTGATCACCATTTGTGACCTTCCCAGCTAGCTTCCCACAACCAAAGACAATGGGGGGAGCCTGATTCACTTAATAACCGCATGATTCACATAATAACCATAGGGTTGCGCTCAACCGTGGCAACAAAGGTCATAAAATCAGGAATGACTCACTTAACAACCACTTTGCACAGCAAAATAAATTCTGGTCCCAATTGTGGCCGAGGACTACCTATACTAGTCAAGACTTTCAGAACCAGAACCAGGGTTGTAATATTCACACAACATGCTAACCTGATCAGTTAAAGACATAGCACTTGTATCCAAACAACATGCTAAGGGTTGTTGGTTCATTTAAATTTACCTACTTTGGAGGCACAGCCGGTTGCACCACCAAGCTCATTTGGTTTATGGCTCAGTTCTTATGCAAACTCAAGAAATGGATTATGCACTTGCCGACTGCCTCTCTGTCCATCTGGACTGGCAGGAGAGGCATGCTGAAAGTCCCATTGATCAAGGATCCATGGTGCATGCCTTTCCCGCCCTTTGGAATACCATCCCCACTCCTCAAGATTTGAGGTGGTTCAACCTACCAGCTTTTTGCAAAGCCTTGAAGGCCAGAAAATGTTTCTAGGCACAGAGTAGAGATTGGTCATTGCAGCCCATGAAGTTCTTGAGTTGTATAGGTGTGTGCTGCTTGTATTTTGATTTTAAATGCTTCTGAAAAATCGCTATGCTGCAATGGGTGGCCATATAAATCAAATGGGATTTCAGATTAATAAACATTCAGAACACAGCCGATGGGTTTTCATTGCAGCTGCTAAAACTCCAAGAAGAGGAAGAAAATGTGTTCTGGCTCTTTCGGTGTGTGTTGATTTAGAACAGTGTTTTTCAAGCTTGGCAACTCTGAATTTCAACTCCCAGAATACCCCACTTAATCATGCTGGCTGAAGAATTCTGGGAGTTGAAGACCACACATCTTACAAGCTGTTAAGTATCATAAATACTGATATAGAAAGTATTTTTCTGGGAGTAATTTGTCAGGAAAGGGAGGTTCTTCCACAAAGAGGGTGGAGTCGGAGGTAACAGTGAGAGGAGACAACATTTTTTACATTTCTTTTCTCCTTTTTCTTTTTTTTCTGACATTACTTTCTCTTTCCTGATGACCCAGAATAAACAGAATTGTTTTGAAATGACTGATTGCTAAAAGCTTTAAATATTATGGCAGGAGTCATAATAATATATCTATATGTTGCAAAATATACACACCTACTGTAATACAGTACCTATTGCAAAAGGATTGACAACCCAGCTTAGCTGTTCTTTGTAGGAATTCTAGTCAATATCTACACTGACCATCATATCAAACATCTGTACTGCATCATGCAATCGATATTCTGCTTCTCACAGTGATCCACCAGATCAAATAATTTCATGAAGCCCACGTATGCGGCACAACGGGAGCAGCCCATCCTTTGCATTTAAAGATAGAATGCCTCCAAACATGGAGGTTCCACACATCAACCCTAGCCAAAAGATTCTTAAAAGTTTTCTTCTTCCACCGTAAATGTATCTTTATCTCACATTAAACCCCCTCCAAAGTCAGAGCCCATCCCCATCTTTTGGGGCTGCTTGATACATTTGGAATTCTGGGCACTTGCAGAAAATAGCTTCCAGGATGCCCATAGCGAAGCATGAAATATTCATTTATCTGAAGACATACTGCCACGCTCTGTCTTTTTTTCTGAGCAGGTAGGCATATTTGGGGGGTGGGGGGGAACTCACTAGGCTGCAGCCACTCACCAATTTTACTTTCTGCCTTGGGGATCTATGTGGGGCCTAAAAACATTGGTGTAATTTTTGGTCAATACTAGGCTTGCTTCCTATTTTTAAAAAATTAAAAACATAAAAATATAAAGGTAAAGGTAAACCAAGTGTTATCAAGAAATCTTGAAAAGAGAACATCTGGCCTGTAAAATATATACCGCAGACTAGGATTAGGATAGTGGCTTTTAATACCTGTTGAAACTAATGAATTCTGCAAATTAATTTTCCACTGCATTGCATTGCATTCCTTTAAATTGCCTGGAAATGCCTGGCAGTTGCCTATGAAAATCAGTGGAGTCCTTTGGATTCAACCACAAACCACGCTCTGGAGCACGTGGGAGAAGGGACAGGTACCTGCCTGCAATTCCTTAAAACAGCCACACCTATCCCAGGATTGCACAGCAGTTGCAGAGCCAAAGATGCAGATGTTTCAAAGAGCCACAGACAAGATTTGGGTCCCTGTGCTGCACAGTGCCAGTTGTATCTCTCCACCACTGTCCAAATTCTACTCTGTGGGAAGAACAGGCACTGTTTCTCCTGCGTTCTCAAAACTGTCTAGCTTTGTCCTCATCTCAAACAGGTGAGCCCACCACCACCTTCCTTTAAGTCAGTAGCCCCTCCAGAGCAGACCTGGCCCCATGCCATAAAAGGGAAGCACAACCTCCTTTATTTTTTTTCCCCCCAACAGCATCATTTCTACTTGGAACGGGCCTCTTTCCGGAAATCTATAGCTGCAAATCTAAACCTATGATTTGTTAGATTTATACCCCAGCTTTCCTTCCAGAGCAAAAAGTAATTCAATAGCAGCCTCTTCTCTCATGTTCTCCCCCCCCACAAATTCTATGAAGGGCGCCAAAGTCCTCCTTCTTCTGAATCAATGGTATTTAAACAGGTGTGAAGGAAGACTGGCTGGAGAATGAACAGTGCAATCAAGAGCCTTGAAGAATCCTTCTGTTCAGGACTGTTTGAGTCATATGCGGTTGCCATGTTTTTAGTTCCTAGTAGATCACCTCCATAATTATAAAAATGTCTTTTTTAAACAGGAGGAACGGGGTCTGAAAAAAAGAGGAGGGATGTGTGCCAAAAAAAATCAAGGTGGTAGTCGTGACAATGCAATCACAGCCTCAGCCTGTTTTAATGTGCCATCGTCTTGTCTTTTTTGGTTCTCATGTAGGCATTCTCAAAGCATTTAATATAGCTGTTTAAAATTTTATATGGGTAGAGGTACGACCATCACCGAGCCCAAAATTTATGTTCCAAAGTGAAACATTTATTGAGTGAGTTTTGCCCCCATTGCATGACTTTTTCTTGCCAGTTAAGTGAATTATTGCCTTTGTTAAGTTAGTAACACATTTGTTAAGTGAATCTGGATTCCCCATTGACTTTGCCTGTCAGCAGTGGTGCTGTTCTACTGATTCGGACCGGTTCTCACGTACCGGTAGTGCTGAAGATCAACAGAGATCGAACTGGTTCTCTGATGAGCTGCTGTTTGGCCCACCCCCCTGGGCTCCCATACTGACCATTATTCCCTGCTTTTGAAGGGCAGCTGCTTGCATCAGCTGTTGAAGCTACAGGGAGAGTGCAGGATTGCAGGAGGTGAGTAGGAAAGCCTCTGCACCTGTGCAAAGCGCGCCCACCAAGCCATGCCCACCAAACCGGTAGTAAACCACTTTGCAACCCACCACTGCTTGTCGTCTCAAAAGCTGATCACGTGACCCCAGGACACTGCAACTGTCATAAATATGAACCAAGCATCTGAATTTTGATCATGTGACCATGGAGATGCTGCAACGGTCGTGTGAAAAATGGTCATGTCATTTTTTTCAGTGCCGTTGTAACTTTGAATGGTCATTAAATGAGCTGTTGTAAATCGAGGATTACCTGTATCTGTAGGAGATGAGGGTGGGATCAAATGTGTCATCAGTTTGGAGTCGCTGTGCTCCTACTAGAGACTAAATCCAGCCCACCCCTCGTGAATTCTATTGACTCGTCTAGTGCCAGGTTGCCTTGACCAGATTCTTGTCTATAAGCAGCATGAAATATAAATTCATAGGATTTTTGAACTCTGTCCCGGCTCCTGGTTACTTGTGCCTGACAATATTTTTGCTTAAATAGCTAGTCCAACATAGATATTACAAAATGTAGCAATGATTTAAAAAAAATATGTTTTTACTCAAACTAGAGTGAAGATTTTTTCTTCCTCTTAATTATGGCATTTTGTATTTCCAGTGTTTTCTTGACACTTTTTAAACTATACATAGTCCTCAATTTATGACTGTTCATTTAACGACAATTTAAAGTTACAACACTGAAAAAAGTAGCTTATGACCAGTTTCTCGCACTTACAACCACTGCAGTGTCCCTGCAGTTACATGATCAAAATCCAGGCACTTGGCAACTGGCATGTATTTATATGGCATTTGCTGCCTCGCAGGGTGATGTGATCACCATTTGCGACCTTCCCAGGAGGCTTCTGACAAGCAAGTCAGTGCAGAAGCCCAAATTAACTTAATGAGCATGGCAAAAATGTCGCATTTTTTTTTTGCACCACACAAGTAACAACCGCATCAGTTAGCGACTGACATTCTTGTTCCAGTTACGGTCATAAGTTAAAAATTACCTATAAATTTTTTCAAATCTTTCATCTTGTCCTTCAGTGCAGTTCTCTGGCAGACAGGACATGAATGGATTTCTCTAGTCCTAGCTGAACAATACAACCACTAAACTGTTCTCTCTGTGCACAAGAAAGGGTGTGTAGGAGATGACCAGGCTGAGTGCCCAAGGGAGGAATCAGACACGTCATCAGTCTTGCATCCCTTCGTGCCCACAAAACATCTAAGTCCAGCCCATCTTGAATTCCATTGACTGTTATCTACTGCCAATTTGCTTTGACAGTCAGATTCTTGTAGAGAGCTTTAGGAGAGATATACAAAAGCCCTGTCAAGCTTTAGAAGAGATATATAAAAACCTTGTCAAGCACAGAAAGTCAGGAGTCCAGGCAGTTCAAATGAATATATAGATTTATATATTCTCTTATATTCATTTGAACAGCCTGGACTCTTGACTTTCTGTGCTTGAAAGGTTTTTTGTATATCTCTCCTTTCTTTCCTTGGGAGCCATGGTGGTGCAGTGGTTAAAATGCCATACTGCAGGCTACTTCTGCTGACTGCAGTTTGGCAGTTCGATCCTGACTGGCTCAAGGTTGACTCAGGCTTCCATCCTTCTGAGTCAATACAATGAAGACTCAGATTGTTGGGGGAAATATGCTGGCACTGTAAACTGCTTAGAGAACGGCTGTTAAAGCACTGTGAAGTGGTACATAAGTGCTACTGCGATGGCTATCCTCCATACAAGAGGAACAGTAGTACAGATGTTGAAGTGATCGACCAGAACAGAGTTTCTCAACTTTGGCTGCTGTGTGGACTTCAACTCTGAGAATTTCCCAGCCAGCATGATGACTGATGAATTCTGGGAGTTGAAGTCCACACATCTTCAAGCTGCCAAAGTTGAGAAATAGCATGCTCTAGTCCACTTTCACCTATGAAAGCACACCTTAGGCCACTCACTTTCTCTCACCCCAACCTACCTCACAGGTTTGTGGTTATAGGAAAATCCCCACATTCACTGTCTTGGGCCCCTAGCAAAAAGGCAGAACATAAATCCAACGAATAATGCTATTGTAATAAGTCAGTGTTGTTATTTTTTTCAAATGCAAAATTCACAATAAATGACGCAGATGTACTACATGCAGTAGTCAACTCACTGCTCCATCTTGTCTACGTTTTATCTAATAATCAGGACTCTCCTTGAACTCAGGGTTTTTTCCCAGCCGTTGAACTTAAGAACCATTTAAATGGAACTGATGCTTCTTAAGTTGGGGCTTTCCGTGCTCAAACCAAATTGTGGAAACTTAGATTAGTTGCTTGAATCAATTGGAGGAAACAATATTTCAGAGCCATGTTTTGCCAGTTGCAGCTATTTAAGATATCAGTTCCTGGAGACATCACAGATTGGACCTGGAATTCCTGCAGATTAAAAAAAAAGTGCTCTACCTACTGAACAAAACTCCTCTCTGCCAAGAAAATTACTTTAACCCTGCAAAAAGAGCTATAATATCTAGACATAGGCAGATGATCTAGCAACCAACTAAACACTACTGTATTAACCCCTGCCGGCAGACATGTATTTATTTAAAAGATTTATATGGCCATCTATCCTGTAAAACAAAACTCTGGGCTATTCACAATAATAAAATCAAAAACAAGAAAACCAGACCCCTGACCTACCATCTCCAATCTATGCTATCCTCAGGTTCCAACTGTACCCAACGCAATGCCTACGCAGTGATGGCTGACCTTTTTTGTCGTTGCATACCAAAAGTGTGTGCGTGTGCCACAGGTTCCCCATCATGGACCTAGGGGAAGACCTGGCCCTTTATGGCTTTCCGGAAGCTAAAAGTGTGTCTCTGGGTCTACCGGATTCCAGAGGGAAGGATATTATTCAGTTGGTCTATGCCAAAATGATTTCCCCAACCTGATTCTTGCCAGAAGTGCTGGACTTCTAGTACCCATCACCTTGGTCAGCGTGGGAATCCAAAGTCAACATAACTTAAAAGGCCCGAGTTAGGAAAAAGTGGGTTCTACCATCTGAAATTCTCAGACAGCAATTTTGCACAAACCTAAGGCATAGTTCAGATGCACACCTTGCCTCTTTCAAGGCAAACTCATAAATGCACCGAAATATCTGGAGACTCACTTCCAAGAGAGAATTCAGGTAGTCCTTGACTTACAACTGTTTACTTGTTTAATGACTGAAGTTACAATGGCACTGACCTATGACCAGTGCTCACACAACCACCGCAGCATCCCCAGGGTCATGTGATCAATTTTCACGTGCTTGTCAATTAATTTTGGCATATATTTTACAGGGTTGCAGCAAATAGCAGTGGTAACTCTGCTCTCTGCAATCTTCCCAGCCAGTTTCTGACAAGCAAGTCAATGAGGGAAGCCAGATTTGCTTAATGACTGCATGATTCACTTGTCTGCAGTATTTTTGTTTAACAGAGAAAACCAGGTCGTAAAACTGGGCACGACTCACCTAAGAACTGCCTTGCTTAACGACAGAAATTCTGGTCCTAACTGTGGTTTTAAGTTAAGGACACAGGATCTTGGAATTCACCAAAGCAAACTCTCAGATTCAGCCTTCCTATCCACATTACATGAACAAAGATGAGTGGCCTGCCTCATGGCAATTTTATAAAGGGAAATATTTTAAAAAACCTTTTGAAAATACTGTGTTTCTACCTTACACATACCCTTATTGATTTGCGTAGCTACTAGAGCTGTGCAGGGGAAATAATTCAGAAAAGATGCTTGATCAGAGCATGCAGGAATACAAGCATAGCACCTATCTGTAGCTATTTAAAGCAGTAAGATTTTTTTTTGCCCTAGAATCTCATCCTTTGCAGTTATTCCATGGTTCGAGAAAAAGACATGGTTGCTTTAAAGAGAAGCAGAG
This sequence comes from Laticauda laticaudata, assembly GCA_004320025.1. NCBI lineage: Eukaryota > Metazoa > Chordata > Lepidosauria > Squamata > Elapidae > Laticauda > Laticauda laticaudata. The sequence continues at coordinate 75,807 of BHFT01049011.1, forward strand.
ATGGGTTTCATTTCTGTGTTTTCCATTGCACCTTTGTACAACTGAATATGATGTATTGCACAGTCTTACTAGATGCTATGCAATCTCTCTCTCTCCCTCCCTTTTTTTTTTTCCTCAGAGCGCTGGCCGATTTTGCTTTCCTTAAAGGCTCCTGTTCTGCCATTATTTGGGATGCAAAAATCCAGATGTCCATTGGACATGAGAAATGAGAAACAGAAAATTCTTTATATTGCTATCAAGTGGTCATCCAACTTTCTACAGCCCAGATATGATGGGTTTACCTTATTAGACCCCACATTTGCAATATTTTTCCAGAGCCCCTGTCCAGCTGCTGCCATCACAATTGCCAACCTTCTTTTTTGCTGCTGTTCTGGTGGTTTTAAACTGCACCTCAACAAGAAGGAATTAATTAGCTGAAGCTTGTTCAAGGCATGGAGAGGAAACAGTGGGAAAAAAGGCATTCCCTGACCAAATGTCTTCTGGCCAAACAGCTGTTAAACCAAAGGGGAAGGGCCAGGAAAGGGGCAAAAAGAGATCTGCAGGCCTCTCAGCAAATTATACAAGGACTTTATTAATCATATTTATGTAGTAGCACGAGAGCATCTGCCTACTATAAACATATACCTTCTTCTGTAAAGATGTCATAAAAAGAGAATCTTCTGTTCCATAGATTTTGTGAATGCCCCCTGAAGAAAATAAATACTGTCATCCAAAATGGTGAGCTCTCCCATATCCTGAGGCAGCTTGTTCCCAACAGGTATCTTCAGATTATTTTATATGTCAATGTTCCTAATTCACAGGTAGCACAGCTCAGATCTGTGAGCCATACGTGGGCATAAGAACAGAAGTCTGTGGCCTGGAAAAACCCTGAACATATCCCATATGTTCTCCAGTGACGAGGAGCAGCCTTGCTGTATCTGGTGGCCTTGAGTTCCATATCTCCTCTTAACCAGAACTGGGATATTGCAGAGACTTTCATCTATGCCTGCCTGCCTGCATAGTCCAAAATCAGAGAATGGGAAGCCCTCTTTAAGTTTTTTTTTTTTTTGGGGGGGGGGGGAAGCTTCTGCAAACAGCCTCTGGATGTAGGACCCTCCCTGTAAAATAACTTTGAATATATACACAGTTTGAAATCCTTCCTCCAACTTGAGGTCCGCTTCAGCAGCCTCCCCACCTCGATAGCCCCCACGTATTTCATAACCTCCTCAGCTCAGCAAGCAAACATCAGCGCTGAGGAAAACTGAGGTCAACAACCTCCCCCCTCACCGAGGTATTCACGCCCTCATTCCAGCGCATACAAGCAGAGACCGGAGGTTCGCATTTCTCGAGGGAGGGGGGAACTTCAACTTGTCACGGTCTTCCTCCTCCCCCGATCGCGGCCAAGATTGGGGGAGGGGGGGACAAACAAACAGAACGGGGGTCTGTCCGAAGACAGGAAGAAGACACACCACCGCCACGTGTGCCTGGAGCAAACAACTGAGCGATGCAGGAGGAAGCTGGGGCGGGGGGGGCGAACGGAGGCGAAGCTGCACTCAGAGCAACCCACTCCCCCACCCGCGGTGTCCTGTATGTCGCGGGGGGGGGGGCTGCGCTTGTTCCGCAAAGGGCCGCCCGCCGGATGCCTTCAATCCGTCCTCTCTTGCCCCACGTCGGGCAACCTCTCTCTCTCTCCCCAGGATGAAGGCTGCGTGTATGCGGGGTGGTGGTGGTGGTGGGGGAGAAGGACGCCTCCGGTCTCCCCCCTTCTCCGCCTCTAACCAGGAGCAACTCTTCCGTTCTCCGCCGACCCCCCCCTCCCGCCCTTCCCCCAAATTCCAAAAGACCCTCCCGGAACTTTCCCACCCAGCCCGGACGGGGCTCGCCGGGAGCGCCGAGCCGCTGCCCCCACCCCTGGCCGGGCTCCCTCGCGCCAAGGGGAGCCCGCCGGCGCCCAATCCGAGGGAGGGAAGGAGGGAGAGGGCGCGCTTCTCAGGGGAGGGGGTCGCGGCTTGGAGCGGCGCGCGCGCGACCAACTCCGGCTTCAAAGTTTAAAGCAGGGAAGCGCGGAGTTGCCTGGAAGCGGGGAAGGGGGAGGCCGGAGGGGTGGGGTCCCGAGGCGTCCCCGTCGCCCCCAATCCCCGGGGAGAAAGAGGCAGAGGCGGCGGGCGGGCGGCGTCCGGGAAGCGGAGCACTTACTTCTCGCGCGCTTGTCCGTCGGAGGGCACGCTGGAGCCCTTGCCCTTGGCGTACATGGCTCGGGGGGGAAGCCCCCGCCGCGGCACCTGCCGTTAGAGGAGCTGGAAGCGGTCTGGGGATCGGGGCGGCCGCCCGCAGCAGCGCTGGAGCCCCATCGCGCCGCCGTCGAGCGCCCCTCGAGCGAGACTGAGCGAGGAGCCCGCGGACGCCACCCCAACTGAGGGAGGCTGGGCGCCGCGCCGATGGCTCCGGGCTGCCTCCAAAGAGCGAAGACAGCTCCGGCGGACCCTCCCCTCCCCGCGATCTCCCCTCCCCTCCTCGGCTTTTCGCGGTGGCTGTTCCAAGAAAGAGGCCTCCTCCCCCTCCATCGCCTGGCCTCTTAAAAGGGCGATGCCGTTTCCATTCTGGAGGAAGGCGAGAAGGAGAAGCGGGGGGGGGGGGGGGGG